>PVJA010001877.1:42935-87075 GCA_004027025.1 Myocastor coypus
AAAAAGCAAAATTGAAAATGTAGTAAAAAACCTAACAACAAAGAAAAGCCAATGTCCTGATGGATTCACAGCAGAATTTTCCAAGAAATTTAAAGAGGAGTTAATGCCAACGTTTCTAAAACTCATCAGTGAAATTGAAATGGAAGCAAATTCTCCCAAAATAATTCTTGGAGGCAAGTATTGCTCTGATTCCCAAACCAGAGAATGGTCCAACTAAAAAAAGAGAACTATGGGCCTGTCACTCTAATGAATATAGATGCAAAAATATTCAATAAAATACTAGAAAACAGAAAGCAGAAAATTGTCAAGAAAAGTATACATCCAGACGAAGTGGGATTCATTTCAGGAATGCAGGGATGTTTCACACTATGCAAATTCATAAATGTAGTACACCATATCAATATGAGCAAGAACAAAAACCACACATGAACATCTCAGTGGTTGTGAAAAAAACTTTGACGACGTCCAACACTCATTTGTGATAAAACCCTACAGAGAATTATAATAGATGCTTCATAGCTCAACCTGATAAAAGCCATCTATGAGAAACCAACAGCCAACATAATATTAAATGGACAAACACTGAAGACATTTACTTTAAAATCAGGAACAGGACAAGGATGCCCACTGTCTCCACTCCTATTTAACATATCTCTGGAATCATTAGCCAGAACAATTAGATAAGAGAGATAAATAAAAGGAATAAGTATTGGAGCAGAAGTAAAATTATCATTATTTTCAGGTGACATAGTACTCTACAAAGAAGACCCCCCAAAATACACCGAGTCTTGTAAATTTAATCACCAAATTCAGGATACAAAGTCAGCATCCAAAAATCAATATCATTTTTGTACAGAAAGAAGGAACACACTGAGAGACAAATTAGGGAACCCACACCTTTTACAATAACATCCAAAAATAATGAAATACTTATGAATTAACCTCACAAAGGATATAAAAGATTTCTGCAGTGAAAATTATGGTGCTCTAAGAAAAGAGATTGAAGAATATTAAAGAAAATGGAAAAATATTCCATGCTTCTGAAAGGAAGAACCAACATTGTGAAAATAGTCATTCTCTTTCAGTTGCTATAAAGATTTAATGTAATCTCAATTAAAATAGCATTAATATACCTCTCAGAGCTAGAGAAAACTGTCCTCAAATTCATTTGGAACCAGAAGAGACCCAGAATATCAAAAGCATTCCTGAGAAACAAAGGAAGGGCAGGAGATATCACAATCGCTGACATGAAATCATATTATAAAGCTACCGTGATAAAACCAGCATGGTACTGTCATAGAGACAGATCTGAGGATCAGCAGAACAGATTAGAAGATGCAGACACAACTGCAAACACATTCAGTCACCTTATCTTTGATAAAGGGCCAAACAGGCTCAGTGGAAGAAAGATAGCCTCCTTAATAAATCATGCTGGAAAAAATGGCTTTCCACATGCTGAAGGCTAGAGCTAGACCCTTGCCTCTCACCATGCTCAAAGCTACAGTCAAAGTGCATTAAATATTTAAATATTACAATAGAAATACTAAACCTTCTGGAGGAAAATGTATCTAGAAATCTTAAAGCCAGAGGGGTAGTAGAAGGTGCATGAACAAAAGCCAAACTGCAAGGGAAATACTTTGAAGAATTGACAACTGGGATCTCGTTTTTTGTGAAAAGTTTCTTGACTTCAAAGCAATTCTCCCACGGAGTGAAAAGAAAACTCACAAACTGGGAAATAATTGTAGCCAACAGTTCTTCTGATAAAGGCCTTCTATCTGGAATGTGTAAAGAATTAAGAGAAAATAAGGCCCCTAACTTCAAATGCCCAATCCAGAAATGGACATCTGAAAAGAATATACACTTATCAGTGGAAGAAATACAAATTGCAAGTAAATATATGAAAAAATGTTCAACATCATCGGTCATTTGAGAAATGCAAATTAAAATAACACTGAGAATCCATCTCACCTAGAAAGCATGGCTCACGTCAAGAAGTTAGTTAGCCAATTAGAAAAGCTGAAGAGGCTGTGGAGAAAAAGGAACCCTTCTGTACTGTTGATGGAGTGCAGACTGGCACAGCCACTATGGAAATCTATGAGGAGATTCCTTCAAAAGCTAGGAGTGGAGGTCCCATTCAAGCCAGCTATTTGCCTTATGGATAATTTTCCAGAAGAGCTGAAAACCTCATAACATAGTAGTATATGTGCACTCATGTTTATAGCAGTGCAATTTGCCATAGGTAAATCCTGGAAACAACCCAGACAGTCATCAGCTGAAGAACTGATAAAGAAAATGTGGTATTTTTACACAATGGGATATTATTCAGCTATAAAACAGGATAAATTTGAATCTTTTATCAGTAAATGGATAGTAGAGTACATAATCTTAAGTGAAATAAATCAGACTTACATGTGCAAACATCATATTGTCTCCTTAGCGTGAGAACCCAAAAGCAAAAAATGGAATCTGAAGCATACAGCAGATACTCAGAAAAGGAAATGACCGTATTTGTTCTGTTTTTTAATCTAGTTTATTATTGGGACCTTGTTTTAAATATCTTTTGGTTGTCTTTTCTGCTGAAATGAACATGTCTGTTCATGACTAAATTAAATTGAGACCTACACTGATAAACACTAACCTGTTGTTATCTATTAATCAAGGTCAATTAAGTCCCCTTGGGGTTTACCTTGCAGCCATGCATAGCTCCTCTCAGTTCTTCTGTCAAGGCTAGCAGTCTGAATGAGTCATGGCCATTGCTTGGCCAAGTTGCCTTTTGTGAAATTTTGAGAGATTTTTTTTTCCCTGGTGACTTTGCTTAGGCCCTCTATCCACCACTGATCTCTTTTTCTGTGGTCCAACAATCTCCTTAGAAGCTGTATAATGTGCCAGAATTGTAGGAAGTCACTGAAAAGGTTCTCTTATGTCCAGGGGCCTTAGTAACCTTGGAGGTCAGGGGCCAAAATATTTTCTATCCTCTTAGCTCATACATCTTTTTAGTTTTGGCCTCTGACCTTTAGTTTGTCAACAGGCAGAAGAAAAGATTAATAGCACTACGTTGTACTGGGAGCAGTGAGCTTAATCATTAAAGGCTTTATCTATCAAGCACCTTAAAATATAAAGTATAGACAAATAACTGTTCTTTCTTATAAACCATGGTTGTTTTAGTAGTTGAATCCCTGTAGAATGTTAACAGACAACAGTTACATAGTTTCAAGGAGAAAATTGAGACTAACAGCCACACTTAATGCTTTATCAATAAGTCATTTTTTTGGCTTTTTCCTTTTGATGGTACCAGGAATCAAACTCAGGATCTTGTCCTTGCCAGGCAGGTGCTTATGCCACTGAAGTATCTCCTGGACCCCATCTTTAATGTTTCAGTATGAAAAGTATGATAACATTTTGGTGACACACTTAAAATCTCTATTTTTGACATAGAATAACCCTTTTAGTAAATTCCCTCTTTTTAGTACATAAGGAGCTCTTATCTAATTTGTTGTCCTTTAATAGAATCTCATTGAAGTGTGTGATTTTTTCTATACTGTTTAATGTCTAGGCATTCTTAAGTATAGTGGCACATACGTAGCATATATATATATATATATATATATATATATATATATATATATATATGATGAAGAAACATTTATCATCTTAAATAGTACCAGTTTTATATTTTGGGGTATCTGAAGGAATGAATCCATTTAATGCATCATGAGAACAGCAAAAATGAATTGTCATAACCCTAGGAAAACCTTTGTTAGGGCTGGCTAAATACCTTAGGAGATGAAAACACCTGAAAACTGGCACTGGGACTGACAGGGACTGGCATCCAATCCCTGGCTCTGCTGTGCTGCCCCGCCCCAGAGTGTGCTGGGATGGAAATTGAGACTGGGTGTGGTGGTGTGCACCTGTAATCACAGATCTTGGGAGGCTGTAAACAGGCAGATCACGAGTCTTATCTAGTAGTGAGACCCTGAACACCCTGTAGAACCTTGCCTAAAATACAAAAAACAAACAACAACAACAACAACAACAACAACAAAAAACTCCTTTGTTGGTCATTTGGAGTCTTGTCGAAGTTTTTTTCCCACCCTAAGGGATTTTTTTTGATGATTTATGAGAACCAGCTTATAACAATTAATATAATATCTTTGAGCAATGGGAGATTCTTAAGTCATAACATATAAATAGCAACATACATTCCATTTATAAGACACAGTTTAACATCCTTTTGCCTGGTTGGTAGCTTAGATGGATGCATATCTTTAATGTTGCTAAAATTTAACCATCAGCTGAATAAAATGCTTTAAGAATCAAAAAATGCAAAAAGAAGAAAAATGTACTGAGGTCAACTAAAACAGCTGTTTACAGATTTGAATGTACAGACAAATAAAAACAAATAGGCATAAGACAAATGCTAAGCATAAAATCAGAGTGCACTCAAACATATTTTTGGCCAAATTGAATATAATAATTCTTTTATAATTTTAGAAGCTTGTAAATATAAACCGACTAGTCAGAGTTATTTGTAGGTCATTTAGCAGAGATCTCTTAAAAGAAAAATTTTGGAGGAAGAAAAACTTTCATTTGTGAAAGACAGTTTATCTGACTAGAATATGCAATTTTTTTTTTCTTTTTGAGACAGAGTCTCGCTATGCAGTTAAGGCTGGCCGTTAGCTCAATTTTGTAGCCCAGGCTCCTCTCGAACTCACATTGATCCTCCTACCTCAACCCCCCGCAAGTGCTGGGATTACAGTGTGCAAATTGTTTTTATAGTCATATGTAATTATCTTCTCTAATGGGACAGACTGATAAAGGTAATTTTAATTATATAGCGTTGTTGAGCAAGCCAGGTTTGTATGTAGGAAGACTGTCTCTAACAGTGGCTGGCCTGTGAGATGTTCTAGAGAAAAGTCATGATGAATCAGTCCTCTGGGGACTAGGCCTGTGCCTGCCTGCTTTCTCTCTCTCTCTCTCTCTCTCTCTCTCTCTCTCTCTCTCTCTCTCTTTCTTTCTTATATCATGGCCAGCTCAGCCTGCCCTGTGGCTGGGGCGGGTGTAGCATGTGTTGATCAAATCACGGTCCCTGTAGTTGCCTAAGTTTGCCTAAGGAGATGCTTTAGACCACTAAGCCATCCTGCCAGCTCTGTTCCTGCTTTTTAAATATCTGTTTCAGTTTCAAACTGTAATTAAATTGATAGGATTTTCTTTTTTTTTTTTTTTTAGGGTCTCACTACTGAGTCATAGTGATCCTCCTGTTTGTACCTCCCAAGGGCTGGGACTACAGACGCGCACCACCACACCCAGTATCACTAGCTCAGCTTGCTCTAGAGTGGGGCCGGCGTGGCACGAGGGGCCAGGAACCGAACCCTGGCCCCTGTGCTTCCTCTAAGCAAGCGCTAAATCCACTGAGCTATACCGCCGGCCCTGATAGGATTTTCTTAAAAACAATTTTTTAAAATCAGTGAACTGTATATGTGTTATAAAAAACTCAATCAGTTTACCGTGTGTTCTAAAAAAACACTCAGCATCCTTTGAAGGGGAAAGGGATGTGAATCTTTAGTTTTGCCTAAGGACAAAGGGGCAGATAAACTTGCACTAAGGTTTCGATGTTTGTTCTGTTTAGAGCTACAGGATAGAATCTAGAGGAGTCGTTGAGTATAACCCAGAGATAAGTGAGGACCAGCTTGGCATTGGAAGTCCCGGGGAGTGGAAGCTTGCTGTTCTAGAAACTTGGTCCTGAAATGCAGTGGCCCTTAGAAGAGAACTGCCTGGGACCAAACAGGATTGTAAACTCTCTTAATTTTCTGGAGCAGGGTGGTAGAGAAGGGACAGAAGAAGGACTTAAGGATGGCGTAGGAACTGAATTTTAATGCTCTCATGTGCAGAGAGATAATTAAGATACAAGAGCTTTTTGGGGTGGATCTCTAATCTTTAGCCAAATATGTCTCTTGAGATAACTGTTACCATTGACTCCAAGCTGTATGGCCAGGCAGGCAATGAAAGCAATAACCAGAGGACCTGAATGGCTATTTTTAACCTTTTGGAAGAAAGTCAGAGAAAATGAGAGTGTCTTAATTAAGTTAATTTTTTAGGCGCCAGATAGGCTTTCCCAATTAACACTCTTAAGAGACGGAGCTCCACATATACC
Source organism: Myocastor coypus (assembly GCA_004027025.1). Taxonomy (NCBI): domain Eukaryota; kingdom Metazoa; phylum Chordata; class Mammalia; order Rodentia; family Myocastoridae; genus Myocastor; species Myocastor coypus. The sequence goes on from PVJA010001877.1 coordinate 49,087, forward strand.
TGTTAGAATTAAAGTAGGTATTTTATCTCCCAAAGGGTGTATTTCATAAACATTTGGGAGGCTGAAATAGGCAGACCTAATATTATCCATTTGTTTTACTACCAGTGGTTTTAGTATTTGTAAAAAAAATTTTTTTAACATAGGGCTCTCAAGTTCACTCATTCTGCCTCAGTGGTTCCTTATTGGGCTATATAATGTTTCTCATCTCTTAATCTCCCTAGTAAGCACTGTAAGACTGAGCACTTCTCTCATCTTAGTTTATACTGTCGCTGGAAACATAGGCACGGCCATCATGTCCCGCCTTGCTGAGGGAAGCAGAGCGGGAGAAGCTGTCTTTGTGAACATGGGTCTCACTCCTGTTCCCACCACTGTTATCATTTTTTTCATGGCACAGGTCCAGGGTGGCAGAGGTGTTAAGGACCAGGAGTTTCAAAAGCCTCATGTCTGCTGTGCTAGCCCTGCCCCAGGGCATGCTGAGATGGCAATTGAGACCGGGCTGGTGGCACGCGCCTGTCATCCCAGCTCTTGGGAGGCTGTAAACAGGTCGCTATGAGTCCAATCTAGTAGTGAGACCCTGAACACCCTGTAGACCGTTCTCTAAAATACAACAACAACAATAATAACAAAAGCTTCATGTGGCTCTGGATCTGAACCAGAGCACAGTGGTGACCCTTTAAAATTTTTTTTTCTGAAACATGAGCTGGGTGGATTAGTATTTAATGCATCAAAAACATCTTATTAAGCATCAATCTGAAAACGTCACCAGAGAAGCAGTTTCTCCTGTGTTTTGAGCTTAGCCACTGTGACCAGCGGTGTGCAGATACGGCAGCCTACTGTCCACTGTCTCAGGTCTGCTCATTCATACAACCACTTAGCCTGCCTTCAGAGGCGAAGCCTTTCAACTCCCTTCCCGTGAGGGTGGCCTCCACTAACGAGAGGTGACCTAACTCCTGCTCAAGCTGAGCAGGGTTGACGTACTAACTGGGGTGCCCCTGAGGGATTTATTAGAATCAGGCAGGGAGGAAGACAGACAGACAGACAGACTGCATCTTTCTCCTTTGTGGGTCTGATGTAAGCTGCTTGAGTGTGGAGCTAAGAATCCTATTCTGGGGGCACTTGGGAAATCTTTGGGGCATTCCTGCCCATTGGGACCTGGAGACGTCCTTGCTCTGTCTGTGAGGGCCATGACCAGTAGCTAAAGAGGTCAGCACAACTGATCTTCCTGGCTGATGCAGCAGAGGCTACACCAAGCAGAAACACCAGAATGGTGCCACGACTTGGAAGCAGTGAGCAGCTGTATTTTACACTGTTGGTCTTGGTTGGGCTTGCTCCCAGCGGCAAACAAAGCCAGACTAGGCCAATAACTTTGATGGGGCAGCAACAAAAACTAACCCAGGTGGAATCATTTCTTACATCATTTTAAGTAGATCAAGACAAAGAGTAGTGAGGTTGGACTTTTTAATATCGAATCTGAAAGTGAGCAAGAGAAAAGAAGACCTTTGGACCAGTAATACAGCTCAGTGGCTTAAGTGCCTGCTTGGCAAGTGCAAGGTCCTGAGTTCAATTCCACACACACACACACACACACACACACACAGCTTAATCTCCTTGAGGTCACCAGAAAAAAGCCCATCTTCTGTTCAATATTACTCTTATAGCTACCCTGTATTATTATTCAATATCCTTATGTGGCAGCACATATACCAGTACCACCAATGCTGAATCTTATCTCCTGCCAGTGCCCTTCCCTATCACATGCAAGAATTCCCCAAGATGACGGACTTAGCAAACATTTTAAATCAGTAGATTTGATCTTGAAGCTCACACGTTACAACTGATTATAAGTAAAGTGGCCAAAAAGTGCATTTTATGTTTTATATTTTATTTTTCTGAATTTCTTTTGGACTTCTTTGTGTCCTGTATTCCCCATTCTACAGTTTGGTAAATAGCTTAAGACCCTTATGCTTTGCTAGTATCTTTGCTCAGAATATAAGTTCCCTGTAGGAAAAAGTTTTTTAAAAGAATTTTGGTTACTTTTATTCACTGATAAGTCCTCGAATGTTAAGAGAACTGCTTACTCTGATATCTCATAGATACTAAAGAGAGACAGAGAATGGGTTGAGGAATGGATCTTTCTACCTCTCCCTTGACATCCTATAGCTTTCCATATTCTGAGACCAGGATGTTAAGTGGAATAAATCAGACACATAAACTTGCAGGGCATGGCAGAGCTGGAAATTGGTTGCCCAGGTCACCTGTGTGTGGGCAGGGGAAGGCCAGAGTGCCTAAAGCAATTAAGCTACTTTGGTCCTGACAAAACATCTTGGCTGAGACAACTCTAGTCATTAGTTGCTAGGTAACCCTGTGTCTCCTGATACTTAGTCAAATGTGCAAATACAGGTCTCTATGGTGGTAGTTCAGTCCCTTTCTCCCGTCTGGAGAGCGGGCTCCACCCGACTCTAGCTTTTGTCTCTTGCCTTATTTTCTTGATCCTCTTACTATTTCCTCCTTGGGAACATTGAGAGCTGTGTGGGGATGCAGCACCACCTTAAAAGTTGCCATTTCTCTTATCTGAGGAAGTCAAAATATAAATGGAGAGCAAAATAAAAGTTGGACAATGCAAAGTAGAGTGATCTTTCTGAATTAGGAAGGGATCAAAAGAGGGAAAGGGGTGGAAGGAGAGGAGAAGAAGAGTTTGAGAACAGAAATAAGTTATCATACACATGTTTACTAACTCCCATAAGGAATGTAATCATTATTTACTGCAAACATGTACTAATAAAGATAAAAACATAAGGAATATAATAAATTAACCCATCCAAAACAGCAACCACAACAATGAAACAAAAAAATGTTTTTTTTTTGAGAGAAACGTTGTATCAAATTTGAATAGCATACACAGCATTCCTGGTGTTGACAGGATAGAAAGTAAAAACTTCAATAGGTTCATCCATTTTGTCCACAACAGCTGTAGTAACAGGGCAGTGAGTGAGACCATCACCAAAATAGAATTTTGAAAATACTTTCCAGTGCATAGCTGATGTGGGTCTAGATGAAGGAGAAAGAGAATTAAGGTGTCGTCTGTTAGACAATATTTATGGACAGTTCTATGATAATTCTAGCTCTGTTGACTTTTAAATTTGATGACAAATATTGTGCTTTTAGGAAACGAATCGATGTGTTCAGTAAGCATAAACTTAGATAAGTTTAATTAAACCGAAGCATGGGGAAGTTCCGGAAACACTGTGCATAGTGTGAGGGAATGCTGCCTTGGCTTGGCCCAGTCTTCTCCATGGAGGCTGCTCCTGAGAATTAGGCGGTCAAGTTTTCTGACCCTGGAACGTTTTGTTATGCCAGGGTTCAGGATCCATGTCTTCCATGATAAAAAAAAAAAAAAAAAAAAAAAAAAAAAAAAAAAAAAAAAAAAAAAAAAAAAAAAAAAAAAAAAAAAAAAAAAAAAAAAAAAAAAAAAAAAAAAAAAAAAAAAAAATTGACCCTGTCTCATAATCTCTTTGAACAGAAAATTTGGGACACCACTGACTTACAGGATGTCACAGCACAGGTTCTCCTATGTCACTGTATCCTCAGTGACCTTGAAGGCCTAGGGCCAAAATATTGGCTGTCCTTGTAGCTCTTCTTTTTCTCTAATTTTTTGGCCTGTCAACTTATTAACCCTCCAAAAGAGAAACTTACTGATATTATTACCCTATAACAGAGGCAACTGAGCTTAACATTACTATCTGTTTGAATATGAAATGCCTTAGACATAACATGGAACAGGTATTTTCCAACAATTGTTAATATTCTAAACTTTAAACCACTATAGTATGTGAAAAAACAATTACATGTTTTTACACAGAAATTTAGAAATCTAACCATATACAACACTGTAGCAGGATAATTCTATGAAATTTTTTTCCTTGTCTCTTGTTTTCTTTTACTGCCAAATCTTTTCTAGAGGAAAATTTATTCTATGTAGTTTTCTTCATTACATATTTTTCCTGCCGATGTGCACTTTAGGAACATATTGTCTCCCACATCTCATCCTATTCCACAGTTTGTCCTTCATGTCTAGTGCAGGAGTTTAGGCCTTAAAATAATTATGTCACAGGAGATGCTCAGGAGTTACTTCTTAAGTGAATAAAATGGGCACAGCAGGATAAGAGACGAGGGACTGTGGGAAAGAAACTTGAAGATGAAACGCTTAGCGTCATCAGACACATGGTGACTGTGCTTAATTACTCAGTGCCTGTCTGATGTCATCATGTAAGACCAGAGCGAAAGACTTGGTCGATCTGGTACATAGTGAGTGTGCAATGTATGCTGGAGAATAAGATGCTAAACAAAAGATCTGATGTCTATCTAATGACAACTTGAAGCGGAGAAAAGGAATGAGGAGAGAGAACGAAGGAGAGGGGAGCTGTAAAGAGCGAGTGGCTGGGTGTTTCTCAAAATTAGAGAGGAGGGCAGGCCAAATAGCTCAGCGGAGTAAAGCTCTGCAAACAGGCCTAGGGGCCTGGGGTTCAATCCCTGGGCCTGCTGGGCCAGCCCTGCCCCCAGGGTGTGGAGAGTTGACACTGGGTGTGGTGGCATGCGTCTGTAATCCCAGCTCTTGGGAGGCTGTAAATAGGTAGATCACTATGAGTCTGATCTAGTAAGAAGACCCTGGACACCCTGTAGACTCTTCCCCACCACCCAAGGGAAAAAGAAAAGTTCAAACTTAGAGAAGATACAAATTCTTAGGATTGGAAAACCTCAGAAATCCCAAGTGAATAAAAACTAATCTACACTCCACCCTATCATCAGAATAGCAGGAGATGTGATTGTTAGCTTCACAGTGAAGACAAATTGCCTCCCAGAATGACAGATATGGCTGACTAGCTACAACAGTATAGCTGAAGAGCAAGAACAGAATGGCTGAAGAGCAGAAACAGAAGCTACAAGACAGTGAAATGATACCTAAAATTACTCATAGAAAACAATCATGTAGCTATAATTGTACAACCACTGCATTAATCTGTCAAACATAAGGGCCAAAGATATGTTTAGACAGGGCTTGACATCACCCAGTCCTTCACTAAAGGGAACTCCAGATTATCAACTTTCATATATCGTTAGGATCTCTTCAGGGATCTCTGAATGAAAGAGTTCAGAATGGTTACTGAAGTTAGAAAGTTGTAGTTAAAGTAAACCAATACTTTCAAAAGGGAATTATTAGGGATTGGGGAGATAGCTCCGTGGCACAAGTGCCTGCCTGGCAAGTGCAAGGTCATGAGTTTGAACCCTTGTCCTGCAAAACAAAACAAATAGAACAAAAGGGAATCATTAACAACAATGTCTAATTAGTGTGCTTAAAATGATAGAACTTAGATATTGGCAATAACATACAACTGAGAGTAGAATGGGATAGGTAGTGTCCTGATTCATCTATATTTTGAAGGGATGATAAGGATTGTAATTAATTTTAACTTTTGATTAACTTTCACTTAATAATGCATAATAGTATTTTAAGGGCAATATTCAAAACAAGAGGAAAGAAATATGATTTATAAATATAATTTATAAATCAAGTAAAGTAAACAACGGAAGGAGAAAAAACTTTAATACTTTAAGGTAAGGGAAGAAAAGTGTAGAACTTGAGAGAAAAATAGAACATATTGTATTACATCATAAGAATGAACTAAAATGTCAGAATTTAGAAGGAAAGAAATTTCACACTTTATTTTTTTTAATTTTAATTTTTTTTTCTTTTTGAGACAGGCTCTCACTGTACAGTTCAGGCTGGCCTTGAGCTCAGTTTTGTAGCCCAGGCTGGTCTTGAACTCTCACAGATCCTCCCGCCTCAGCCTCCCGAGTGCTGGGATTACAGGTGTGTGCCACCATGCCCGGCTGAAATTTCACACTTTAAAAGAATGGATCATAAAGTAAAATTTTAGTTTTTTGAAAGGACTAAAATGTTTAGGTAGCAGGCATTTCTCAAGATACATACAGCAAAGAAAAAATTATTAATAATTAAAAAATGGAATACCAGTGATAAATGAATATAATTAGAAACACAGCATGAGCAAATTAATAGTAGTAAATTAGAAACAACAAGCAAAAGTGGAAAAAGTTTTAGAGAAATCACTCCTTACCAAAAGTCAAGAAGGAGCAAACTGAAAACATTTTAAGAGTATTAAAGAAATTAAATCAGCAAATTTAAATTCACACTCAAATTTCATGTCCTGAATATTCTAGAACAATTTCTTTCACTATTAGTATCCACTTATATCATGTACAAATAATTATACTAGTTTGCATTTAATTATATATTCCCTGATGTTTATGTACATTGGGTTAACTTTTCTAAGTGATATTCAGGTATTGTGGTCAATTGTTTTATAGAATGATATTCTGCTGGCCTTCTCAAAATCCAGGGGTAATCTTGCTTACTACAACAGTTGCTGATCTAAAGAAAAGAATGGTGTAGTTGTTTAGGGTGGTAGAGAGCTAATGTGTTGGGTTAATTTGTGCCACTCAATTTCATTTATTGATCGCCTTTCAAATGAATTTGGAGGCAGTGGATGGTGCCAAAAGAGAAATATTGTCAATTTTCAGAAAAGTCAGTCATAACATTAGGAATGAATTGAAACTGGAAGTAGAAAATACTTTTTCAATATTTGTTAGACCCTTAGATACTGTGCAAATATATTAAGTTCTTGAGTTTTAGTGGAAAGTAGGTGGCATAAATTATAAGCAGGTCAACACTTTCACATCTTTTACATTTATGTGTAATAGTTCTCCATCGACTGTCAGAGGTTTTTGATGGTAACTTACAGTGGTAAAGAAATTTTATTTGTAATCTGATACGCACACACACGCACTCATTTGCTAAACTTTCTTTCTTTCTTTCTTAATTAGATTTTTAACATCTCTGTAGATAACTGTCGATCTCTATTATTAAATATTATCTAACACAATCACTTGAAATAATTTTTCTCAGTCTTTAGTGCATCACTGAGATGGTAGTAATTATGACCAGTATAACACATAATTATCTTTGATAAGTTTTAATTTTGCTGTTAAAGGTAGAATGCAAGCCAATAGGAACTGAAACTGGAAATAGCCACATCACACTGTAGTGAACTAAATCAGGAGTGGAGAGTCTGTTCTCCCTCTCAAGAAATATGTAGGGTAAGTGTCGCCTGCTATAGATGTCTCAGTCCATTTATTTATTTATTTATTTATTCATTCATTCATTTATTTTTTTTGTGTGGTAACTGGGATTGAACTCAGGACCCTGCGCTTGCCAGGTAAGCACTTATTCTACTGAGCTATTTCCTTGGCTTCATCTCAGTCCATTTAGGCTGCTATAAAATACCAGTGACTGGGAGGCATATAAATAACAAAAAAATTATTTCTCACAATTCTTAAGGCTGAGAAGTTCAATGTTAGGATGCCATTAAGTCATTGTCCACTAGGGTCACATGCTTCCTGGTTGATAGATGGCCATGTTTTTGCTGAGTCTTCACATGGTAGAATAGTGGGAGACTCTGGTGGGGGACTCTCCTTTCTATGGTGCTTGCTTTGTCCCTGAGGGCTCTAGCCCTCTTAACATACCCGTCCTCCAAACACCCCACCTTCTGTGCCAGGATATTGGCCATCATAGTTTAGCATATGATCTTTGGCAGTGTATAGAAATAGACCCATCAAGTAATGATCTAGTGATGTGTGAGAGAACAATTTTTTCTTCTTAACTATGTTTAGAAGAGAAAAATATTACCTTAAAAAAAGGTTTCTCAGGCAGCAGAGATAGCTTGGTAGTCTAAATGCCTGCCTGGCAAGCACAAGGACTCAAGTTTGATCCCTGGTACCACATGCTGGCCCAGGGAGTGTTGTGCTGGCTTTGAAAATGGGTGTGAGGGTGCATGCCTATCATCCCAGCACTGGAGAGATCTGAGGCAAGAAGACTTGTGTGAGCTACAGGCCAGCCTGAGCTATTTAGTGTATTGAAGATCAGCTTGAACCACATGGTGAGACTCTGTCTTAAAAAAAAAAAATCTGTGATTAAATCATGTTCCACTATCTTATGTTGTTATAGCTTTTATAATTCTTTACCAATCACCAATAAATCCAGCTCCAGGAATCAATGTTTTTTATTTTATTTTTTCAAATAAAATATTTTATTTATTTATTTGGTACAGGGTCTCATTCTGCAGCTCAGACTCACAGTGATCCTCTTGTCTCAGCCTCCCCAGTGCTGGGATTGCAGGTGTACACTACCACACCCAGCTTTGGTGGCTGGTTTGGCGCTGGGGTCGGCATAGCATCCAGTAATGGAGATCAAACCCAGGTCCTTGTGCTTGCCTAGGCAGGAGCTTAGACCTCCAAGCTATCTCTCCAGACCATCAATGCATTTTAAAGTGCCATGAAATGTGCTCAAATGTTATATATTTGGAAAACAGCTTTATAGAATGGAATAAAATGCTTTTCTGTGCAAAACAAGTTTAACATTTGAGTATCTGAAAAAGTTTTATTAAAAACTAAACACCTCCATTTTAATTCAAAGTTTATGAGATTCAAAAGTACTGTTACAAAAAAACAAAACAAAACAAACAAACAAACAAAAACAAAACAAAAGTACTGTTACACTGCTTTGTGCTAAAATGCAATTCACGTTAAAATATACTTTCCTGTTCTTTTTAAAACCACTTTCAGTTTGCTAAGGATTAAGTTTTGTTGCACTTCGCAGCTATTTCCTTCAGGCTGAAGACACTGAGATCTTCCCTGTTCTCACGCTCAAGAGTGTCTTTCCTTGGGACACTAGTTTTGAAATGTTTTGTGGGCAGCACAGCCAACAGATCTGGACCCTAAATCTAAGGCACTGATTTTGAAAGTGCTCAAAAGGCAAAGGCTGAATCTTTCAACATCATGTCCATCGATGTTTGCCTTTGTGCACTCACAGAGCAGAATTATAACTCCCACCACGAATTCTGGTATACTGTGCCTACCTTGCTTTTTGGATTTCTGATGTCCTTGATGTTATTAACAAAAACCATGGCTTGGCATCAGGTTCACAGCCCCGGAGATTGTCATTCGAATGTATTTGAAAGTACCAGTCTATCTGATATAATCTGAGCTGAATGCTATGTATTTTCTCTATCCAAACTGCTTATCCTCAGTTATTCTTTCTATGCGGGAATAGTTTCTTTGTTGTCATTTGTGAGGTCAAATTGTAGCAAATGGAATATGTAGCCCAGAAAAACACGGTTATTACTAATAGCTGAAATTTATTGAACATGTTCTATGTTTTACGACCACTTTCTAGTGAACTAAAAATCTTAATGTAACATAATGTCACACATATTCAGGTTCTGAGATTGTCTCTACTTCATAGCTGAGCAAATTGAAATGCAGAGAAAGGTAAAATAATTTGTCCCGAATCTCTCAGCTGTTAAACAGTAGCAACTGGAATTTCAAGTTAGGGACCTCTTTCCACTGTGTGGTGGAACTTTTAGGACTGCAAGAGAATAAAATGAAGCAAGGATTCTCCCTTAAATATTTTAATAGGCAGAGCTGGGTGAGGTGCGTACACCTGCAATCCCAGCACTCTGAAGGCTGAGGCAGGAGGACCATCAGGAATTTAAGGCTAGCCTCGGCTACATAAGGGAGTTTAAGGCCAGCTTGCAGTACATAGTGAGACCCTGTCTGAAAAAAATGTTTTTATTTATATACTTATAGACATAGAAATATATTTACACATATATACAATGTAGTTACACACATATACTTATATATACATGTAAATATATGGTTACATATAGTTATGTACATATAGTAAAGGGTGTTACTGAAATCTATTTTGTTGGCATTAGAAATGTTTTCCTGTATTTTATGCTACAATAAATTTTAGCAACCAAATATTTCAGACTGGATTGCATTAAATGTCCTGAATCCTTCTTATCCTATTTATGAGGATATTATCTTATCCTATTTAATCTATTTATCCTATATAATCTAATTTATCCTATATAATCTTATCCTATTTAATTGTAAACTAAATAAAGCATTCACTGAAGAATTTCTGCTCTCTGCTGGTTACTTTCTCTATTCAGGATCTTTTCAGCTTTTTCAACTGCGTGTAACTCTTTGAAAAGTCCCAGTGAGAAAGCTCTGTTAAAGACTTCTCCAAATACAGCTTTTCTAACTGCAGTGCAATGCCCATCTCTGACAAAACAAAATGAAAAAGGGGATATTTTGGGAGTTCTGAAGCAAGGAAATGTATCACACATATGTAGGTGGGACTTGGCCCAGTGCCTAAAGCAAACCAGCTACTTCACTCCTGAGATGAGCACCTGGCTGGTTAAGGTTAACTATCAGTTGCTAGGCAACCTAGTGTCCTGAGTTACTAATGTCACAAAAGTGTAAATAAAGGACTGTTTTGTTGTAAAAAAGAAAAAAATATATGTATACACAAGAGAGTTAGGATAGATATACAACTACTTTCTCCTAGTTCACTGAGAATAAAGTTTGTACTAATATTGTTTATTTTTATTTTATTATTTTACTTTATTTTGTGGAACTGGGGATTTAATTCAGGCCCTTGTGCTTACCAGGCAAGCACTTATTCTACGGAGCTATCTCCCCAGCCCCACTAACATTGTTTAGACAAGATGTCATGTGTGCATCTTGTCCTCTGAATAACTACTAGGAAGACAACAGTGTGCAGTATATTAATTGCTATCAGCATCCCACCAACCTGTTTTGAAACTGTTTCATTGCTATTATATCTTTTTTTCTCACTAAAATGAATAAAAAAAATCACATTACCTGTTTAAAAAAAATGCCCCAATGAAAGGATAACTGATACTATTGTGAGAGAATGGCAAAAGATTAAATGTATATATCAAAGCAGCATTTTTTGTTTTAGATGTTTCAATTTTTGAATGAAAACTTCTCTTATTTAATTTTTATTAGTGCACATGTGCAATATCTAGCAGATGCCATCACCCTTAGGTGCTGATGTGTAGGAAACTACCTCCTCATCTTCCGTGGTTTCACTTTATCTCTCCCCCGTCTGCCTCCCTCCATTAACATTTTATATGTGACAAAGAAGCAAAAAATATACCACTAAGTTTGGAGAAAAGAAAATTATTACTTGAAGAAAATGTACTGATTTCTTGTTCATGCTTTGGTTGGAATGACAATGAATGAAACTAACTTTCCTTTTGGAAGTCTTCACGGGTCCATCAATAATTGATTTATTGGTCCCAGGATATCAAACTTCTTTTTTTTATGTATTTAGGACAGGGTCTACAGGGCCTCACTACGAAGACTGGAATCATAGTGGTTCTCCTGTTTTCAGCCTCCCAAAGTGCTGGGATTACAGGCATGTGCCACCACACCCAGTCTCAATCACTGTGGGTCAAGGCCAGAATGGCAAACTTCAAATTTATAGAATGTTTTGACTTATTGCTCAATTCAAAAATTTCTCAGCAGTGAAAAGCAACACTAAGCTTTCAACCTTTCTCCTCCTTCATGTTTTATTTCTTACATGCAATAAAAACTGCTGTAACTTGGGTAAAAGAGATAGAGTGAATTGATCTCCCTTGTTGTCAAACAGTGCTTACCCAATACTTACTTTAAAACAATTATCAGTTTCAGGCCTGTGCTGTCCATTTATCAAACAATAAATATTAGTGTCTGAAAAAAGTATTAATTTGTGACTAATAATAACATCTCAAACAAAACCTGCAGGTTCTGTTGGATCCTACTTGTATTGATGTCCTGAACCAGACCCAAGCTTATAGAACAATTAGAATTTAGGTAGAGCAACTGTTATCCTTTGGACTGAATTAATGGAGCCAATTGCTTATGCTAAGTACTTATGCACTGCCACTTTGTGGGGACAGAGGAGGATTTTAAAATAAATTGCAAGTATATGGAAGTGTCTAAACATTGATTACTTAACAGTCTTCCCAGGGTAAGAAGAAAGAGATACTCATAAGTGTTGGAAATACCCAGGAAGGTATTTGAGTTAGCTTGATTTTTTATAATTTAAAGTTGGCAAACTATGGCTTTTGGCCACATGTGACTTCAAGTGCTTTCTATTTTTTATACTTGTGTGTGTGTGTGTGTGTGTGTGTGTGTGTGTGTGTAACTGGGGATTGAACTCAGGACCTTGCATTTGCCAGGCAGGCACTTGTGCCCTGAGCTATCTCCTCAGCCCCTGCCTATTTTTTGTAAATAAAGCTTTAATGAAACATTTAATTAATTAATTAATTAATTGATTTATGGTGGGACTGGGAGGTCGAACTCACAACTTTGCATTTTCCAGGCGGCACTTGTGCCATGGAGCTATCTCCCCAGCCCCTCATTTATTTATATATTATTTAATACTGCTTTCATAATATAAAGATAGACTTAACAGTTGCAACAGAGACTGTATAGACATAAAGCGTAAAATATTTAACATCTGGTTTTTCTTTAAAAGTAATGAGAAATGGATTAAAAATGTGTTATTTTTATTCAATAGAGTATTACTCAGCTATAAACAAAGGCAATCTTGAGGGCTTTACAGGTAAATGGACGCAACTAGAAGCTATACTCATAAGTGAAATAACTCAGTCTCACATGTGTAAATATCATATCATCTCTCTTGTATAGGAACCTGAAATAATAGATAAAATTTGAAAGAAATAATAGATATAGTAAAATGGAAAGAAACTGAACAAAAGGAATAAACAATAAAGATGAGGAAAAAGGAAAAGACATAGGAAAAAAAAGTAAAGGAGAAAAATCATACAAGTATCTATTTGGGATGGTTGAGATGATTGTAGTACTCATTTCCATCAGGTTTTCTGAAAAATAGCAGTTAATGTTTAAAATTCTTGCCTTGACTGATGTACATGCCGTTATCTACAATCTGAGCTTCTACACTGGAGAAAGCAAAGTGCACCACAAAAACCACAGTCGAGCGCCTTTCATCTTGTTCTTCTAAATGGGTAGCATTTCTAATGTCTTACCAATTAGTATTCTCTCTTTAAGATAAATTAAAAAAAGTAGAAAAGGACAAGAAAAAATTAAAGCTTATTGAATATGAGGATTTATGTTTAATCATTTCACCATTTTGTATACCTGTATCTGTTAATCTGAACAAGAGATTTGATGATATAAATAGGTACTATAATCATTGTTGAGTTTTTGTTCTGGATTTGAAGCTCTGTATCATGTGCACTGTCTGTTGTTACTCTGTTTTTGTCTTTATTTCTGCTATTTGTTTTTACTTTTTTTTTTTTTATCTTTTATGTATTTGGTACAGGGTCTGCAAGGTCTATAGGGCCTCACTGCATAGGTCAGACTTGTGGTGCTCCTCCTGTTTTCAGCCTCCCAAGAGCTGAGATTATAGGTGTGGGCCACCAAATCCAATCTCAGTTGCTGTCTAAGCGCGCCCTGGGGGTGGGGCCCACATAGCACACCAGGGATCCAGCCTGCTGAGCTATCTGGCCTACCCTTGTAGTCTTTAAAATGAAAGAATTAAAAAAAAATTGACTACTGGTCTAAGCTATATATAGAATATATAGACAAGGTTACTTCAAGATATTGCATGTGTATTATGAAATGATATACTTAGGTATTGTGGTTTATATTGAAATCTTTTTTTTTTAGATTGATGTCACAAAATCTGTTTAGGTGCTATCTTTGGTGAAATGCATTTTTATTGCTATAATTCAACTGATTTAAAAACAGATTATGATATTTTTGAGTGAAATTAATTTTTATTTTATATGGTGATGTAATTATTCCCAATGGGATATTTTTGTCATTTCCTAATGAAAATTGCAATGTAAGCGTAGTTTATTTCTGGTTTTCTTCTGCATGTTGTGTTACTTTATTAATGAGAATTAGTAGATATGAATTTTCTCATTAGCAGAAGATTCTCACTGGAACTAAATTATAAGATATCAGTTGAATATATTGTGTTTGTACCTATTTATGATGTTAATATGTGATGTGCATGCGTCATGTTATGCCCTTAACACTACAGAATGACTAACTGTTGATAGGGAAATAGTTCATTAGCATAACTATTACTTTTAGAGGGGGTGGCAAATCATTTTTTGAAAGGACACCATCTTTGGTGTTTATTTAATTCATGTACATATTTATTATAGCTATAGATCATATAGTTCTGAGGGCCAAGTGTCTTACCCTTGCTTGTTGCTAATGCCATGGTGCAGCTTCTCCAAAGGAATGTGAGCCCCTACCACTACATCTCTATGTCTTCATGGACAGTGATACGTTATCTATAGTGCCGGGTTCAAAGTAGGTACTAAACCAATAGATTGAAGTATGCATGTAATGAGAAACCGTGTATTCAGCAACTTCTGAAATTCTCAAATATTTTTGCTGTCCCTACTTTTGCCAGAAATTTGCTTAAAATTCAGTGGGGAAAGAGTTGTCTAAATCTGTTCCCCACACCTGACCTTGCAAAGCTTTCATAAAGATGAGTTATGTCCGACTTGTCTTTTTATTGTCAGCATTCAGCATAGCTCATGGAGAAGCACGGTTATTGGTAATATGACTGGCGTTTTTTTTTTTTTTTAAACCACAAAACTGAATATTCATTTCTGTGTTGGAATGAAGTCCTTTTGTATTCATCAGTCAGGAGGAGAAGGAGGAGGAGGAAGGGAGGAGGAGTAAGGACCAATCTATATGCCTGACCAAGTGGAAGATCTGAATAGCCAAGATGGTTTAATGGATGAATGGAAGAGTGGTAATTAGCACTCCTAGCTGTCATGAAGCTAAAATAGAGCAACAGGAATAGCTGAGTTAGCTTTTAGCCTTTTTTTTTTTTTTTGCCTCTAGTGTAATTTAGCAACAATAAAGATGCTGTTCAGGTGTCTTTCCTTGAAGAGACTGGACTTGCAGACTTAACAAGTGTGGCAGCTTTGAAATACTGGAAAAACTTTCTAGACTGAAAAATCAGAAGAGATCATAAGTTTGCTTTTATAGCACTGATGCAAATGATGTTCAATAACAAGTTTTCTTTAAGGGGAGCAAAACCTCTGAGTTGCAGAGTTTAATTTTTGAGTTATTCATACCACGATTTCTACAGTATCAGTACTCCATGGTTGATAGAAACTGCTGACTTTCCATCGCTGTGTACAAAATGGCCAGAGATGCCCTAAGTGACTGCTGGGAGCCAACACCAAGTGGTCCTGGATCTCGGCTAAAGCTACTTGGTTCTATGCTATGGGGGTGACTGCCAGGCTAAGAGGAAGTGGGTGGAGACATTGCACTTTACTAATAAGTATGGGTGTGGCCATTTGCTTTCTACACACATAAGAATATAAAGCTGTATGAAGATTGTAATGAAGTTTTTATTCTTTTTGTCTTTTGGCTTATTGGAAAGAGAAGTGACTGCAATTTTCCAAATCTGTACCCCTGGATACATTGATGATTTCAGGCCGTTGCTTGGCTCTTCATTGGTAGGAGCTGCAAAAGCACTGAACAATTCTTTTTCTGAAAGAATGTGCTTCCGTGAAGATCCAGGAAGCAGACAGCATTGGCACTTTTTACTGTGTATCCTAATGAGCCAGCAGAGAGCAATTGCTCCAGCTATTAGTCTGGCTTTGCATTTGTGAATCTAGATATTTTCCTAGAGTAATCCATGTTTAGTTAAGGTACTCACATGAAATATTAAAGTGGCAGCTTTTTCTAAGCCATTTTCTGTCATAGGTAACTGGAAAGGATGGCTTCCTGTGCGCTGTGTCTACCCCTTGGTGTGCAAACTACAGAGCACTTGGCTTCTTATTTCAGTGTCTTGCTATGTTCCCTTTTCATCTTTTTTGATCTTAAAATGCCACTCAATTAGCTTAATATAAGTATAATATAATTATATATATATATATATATATATAAATTGAATTCAAGTTAAAAAGTTAAAATCTTTTTTTAAATGTGTGTTCATTTTATTAAAACGTCTCAATATTATTTAAAACATCTCTCATGTTAGGCTTACATTCTTTTCCTTTTTAAAAAAGTTATTGGATACAGGGTCTCATTACACAGTTCAGACTTGTAGTGATCCCTCCTGTCTCAGCCTCCCCAGTACGGGGATTACAGGTGTGTGCTACCATGCCCGGTTTTCTGATTTGGGGACCGGGTTTTTTGTAGACCACGTGGTACGCGGTACCTGGGATCGAATCTGGGTCCTTACACTTGCCATGCAGGCACTTAGGCTGCTGAGCTATCTCCCCAGGCTGTGTATAGTCTTCTTATCCTCCTTTTTCCTAAACTCAGTGCTTTGCCTATTTTTTCAATGGAAAATGTTCTAGCTAAGGATCCTTGCTGCTCTCATAGTGTGCTTCTCCTGCACAATCTCATTCATGGCGGTGGGTGCAGGTGCTTCCTTTCCAGTCTCACGGTCGCCACTTGAATTCAGGATCTAGGTTCTTCTTGTTGGAATGATGACAACTATCTGCTGTGACATTAAGAGCCCCCTTTCAGTGCTCTGAGACTGCAGTGTCTTGAATGAAAAATCTCACCTGCTAGATGGCATAAGGCTGCCATCGTAGCATGTTAGTTTGGTGCTTTTTCAAGAAAATTGTCTTAATGACTCAACATCTGAAGGGGTAGTACTCATGGGGGAAGGATACAGGAGGACTGCTGATACCAGCTTACCAACCTGTATGGCTCGCCTCCCTAGAAGGTGTAGTCCTCTTAAATACTAGGACACACCCCCCGGGAGGAGGCACCTGACCTCGTGATGATCGCCAAAATCTTCTTTCACGACACTTCTTGAGAGTACAACACCCAAACGTACCTCACGTAATTAGCCTGATCTTGTATAAGTTTACTGGTGGCTCTTTGGTAACAGGAGCAACTGCGTGGTTCTTCTAACCTCCTCATGGGACTGTGTGAATTAGGGTTGCCTTGAGCAGTGGATTTAATATTGTGCATATACATTCATACAATTTACATTTATGTAAAGGGTTTATTCATTAAGCTTACAGCGATTGCCTACAAAACAAGGGTGGCAGAATGCGAAACAGCCATCTGTGCACTGGCGCGCTCTGCAGGCTGGAGTTAGTCCCTGTCTGTAAACAAAAAGGTCAACTTTCAAAGGTGGAGGAGAGGAATGTCCTACGCAATGCCAACACTGGGGTTTCTTGGAAGAAGCTAAAAGAAGGCTTCTTCTTCTTCACCCCTCCCTTTTACTTTGTTTACAATAAACGCCATTTGGGGGTACCCCTCACGTCTGGGTTGGGTTTTTCCCTCCTCTGTTGGCATCTACATCTCACCCATTTGGGCTCACACCCAGAACTGCACTCTGCTGGTCCAACAGGTCTTTTCATTCATTCAAGTGCACGTATTATAGTCACCCTGCTTATAGAATTTTTATCTCCATTATCAGTCTTGAGGGATGTGAAGTAGTCGCTTGGTAGTGGGTGCTGTTATTTACCATCTAATACTCCATTGGGATGTAAATTTTAGGCTATGAGTTACGCAAAAGCACTTAGTTCTCTATTTCATTATTTCTATTATTTGGGTGTTTTACATGTCAGAATTACTGAAGCTAAGGCTTATTTATAATAATATAATGAAACTAAAGAGAGCAAAATTAATAATGAATTGGATATAATAACATCATGAACAAAGGTTAAGCAATAAATAAAGGAGTAACAGGCAACAAAGAAACATCTAGAAATCTGGACATAAGCAGCAAGGGAAGACTCAGATACTGGGGAAATGTAACTAGGCAAAGTCAAGGCTGTACAAGGATCATAATTTTAAGTATACCGTGAGTTTTGTTTTATTGTCTTTTATCACTTCTACCAAAGTTAACTCCACTGAGGTACTTGAGAAATTATCTGGGGTAAGTCTTTATCTTAAGGTAATCATCACAAAAATAATTATTTGGAAAGGGTAGCTTTACAGATCATATTTCATAGCATATTTTTTCCTTAAAGCAGGAAAATCTGTTGTGGTTTTTGTTTCCTTGTGATGTTTTGAAGATCTATACATTTAAGTCTTAAGAGGCAGTTTCATTTGGGAACATTCAGATTGAGAAAGTAGCTGCATATACTCTATTTTTATTTCTGTGTAGATACATCCTGGAATTCTGGGAATTATATTTTGAAGATCTATGAATTATATTTGAAGATATATGGACTTAGCTAGGACCAATAGGTAGTTATTTAATATTTAAAAAAATATCTGTTAAGTAGTAAAAAGGCCATTTCTTTCGATTTATGGTCATATATGCCTCATGGAAGAAAAATAATTTATTAATTATTTAGTTATATTATGTCTTTTTGTTTAACAAGTACATTTAAAATGCTAACTAGCATTTTGGAGAAATAAGTTTAAAAATGTACACTCAAAATTAAATTAATGAAACTTAATAGTATTCCATTGTCAAATAAACCTCACACTTAAGCAAATTTGTTCTTCATTATTTCCGAGGTCGTTTCCTCTGCTGAGCTGCATATTGCTGGTAGTAATAAATTTATATGGAGCTTATCATATAAAATAATGTTACCTACATCTTGTAATTTAATTATAATAATGATCGTAGGACATTGGATGAGCTGATATGTCCAGAAAATATTAAAGTTTCTAGAAGTTGTGACTTACCAAATATATGGTTCATGAGTAGACGATTTCAAATCTATGCTTTCTGACATGTGGCCTTCTTTTGTTTGTTGTTCCTTTTCTTCCAGTGCTGTATAACGTGCTATCACTGAAGTGCTGAGCGGACATCAGAACTGACTAAAACATCTCTTGATGTGAGAGCATAGACTCATTATTTATTAAGAAGTCAGTGTATTTGTGGATGCTTCTGGTTTTTTAAAAATGCATTTGATTGTTATAGGGTCTCACTATGCTGCTCAGACTCAGTGATCCTCCTGTTTATAGCCTTCCCAGAGCTGCAATTACAGGCATGTGTCACTGCTCCTGGACTCTGTGGCCTGCTCAGCCTGCCCTATGGGCGGGGCTGGCATGGCATGTGGTGCCAGGGTCCCTGTGCTTTGCCCAAGCTTGCCTGAGTAGGTGCTTTAGTCCACTGAGCTATCTTGCTGACCCTGATGCTTCAGGTTTTGATTTAGTTATTGTCACTATTTTACTCTGAAATTTTATAATGATTTTAATTTCCACATTCATGTTCCTTGTAAGTCAGCCTAGAGAATAAAAGATAAAAACACACAATCTAAATTTTTGAGCCTTTGTAACCAGCATATTGAAATATTAGCATCACTCAATGAACACAAAAGTAGTCTGTTAAATAACCATTAGACCAAGGCAAATCCTTCAGCCTTGTGGTTTGTTATTTGCGTATTTATCCTGATCAGTACCTTTGTGCATTTAGTAAGACCTGACCAGCTAGACTGAAGTAGATCAAATAAGAGTTATAGCAAATATATTTGATCAAATCTGTGCAGTGTTCTGTAGTGGGAGAAATAGGTCTTACATAAGAATTGTTTACCTGGATACATTTATCCTGTAGAGATAGTTGAGCTAAGGACATGTTGAATTTCATTTAAAACAGTATTTTTATCAGTGAGATAACAATGACCCAAATTCAGGAGAATCGTGCTCAAATGTTGACATCTTTTTTTTCCCCCTCTTTGGCACTTGCAGTGATTTATAACCCATACTAAATTAGGCTTGGCATGCCTTTTTGTGTGGTGGGTTGAGAGAAATTACAGAAGTTGTGGGCTTCATGGTATCTCTTTTTTCCCTTTAATCTTCGTTACTGATCAGTGAGCCAAGAGTTTCCTAATTGGATAGCAATAAATCAGCCCCCGAGCTGACTTATCTAGACTCGTTTTTCTAGCTCTGATACACAACAAACATGAGAACAGGTGGGCTTTTGGGGTCAAACGCTATCAGAAACACACTTTCATCTTTTAGGTCTAGTCTTGGTTTTCAAAGAGAAATTTATGGAATTATTGCTTTCTGAATCCATCGTTACGGTCTTTGGCTATTTTGACCTTAGCATCCAAGCCTGTCTGGGGGCCCTTTATTTCTTTAGCTCTCTTTCTTCCTTTTCTGATTTCACTATTCATCTTGTTTGCTTTCAGATTTTCTTTGGATCACAGTTCTCACATTCTCTGTAAGCTCTCAGATCTCTTGCTCTAGTCTTTCTTACAGCAGGTAGTTTGTATTCTTTTCTGTCTTTTGTTGACTCTCGGCATGCAATACTGGTATGGGAAGCCTCCTTGCTGTTTGTTATGTGTAGATTGTGAAAGATAAGGTTTTCCTCATACTGTTCTGGGTAGCCATTGTGATTTGATTGATTCTATCTGGTAAGGCGAGAAGAAAAAAGGAAATGTCATTTAGATTCTCCGCATGTAGAATTTTTCAATTTGTAAAGCGAGATAATTTAAAATAGCCTTAGGTTAATATCTGAAATCTCAAGCATTAGGTTGATGTTTTCTATGTGGAAGACATGGCAAAGGTTTGCAGAGCATAATTTTGAAAGCATACTATCTTTTCCTAGAAATATTTTCTTGGTTTTGAATGTTTAATCATTGGCTTAGAATTTCCAAATTCACATTACTTTGCTTTGAAACAAAAGGATAAGCAGCTTGGTTTTAATGGTTGACTTCTCTCTGGGGAGTATATTATGTGTACTGTATAATGAAATCTAGATTTGCCTCCTATAAATCATTCTCAGGAGAGCAAAAAATTGAAAAAAAAATTCTTGGTCTGGTTCCAACCAAAAGTATATGGTATTTGATGAATAACTAATACTGATAATTAACAGATTAAGAGAATGTGTGAGCCCAAGCATGAACAATGGAGTCAGGAGGGAGGTTATCAGCACGAAGAATACTGGAAATGAACAGAGTAGCTGAAGCATGAATGAAATCAATTTAGTGTTTAGGAACTTGTATTTCCTTGGAATTATGGTTTGTTTCTTATCCTATATGTGTTTGGCTGTGTCTACATTAAGTATGGAGTATCTGGGCCTCCGGTGTCTTTCCAATGGGTTGGTTGGGTTTTCCCGTAAGGAAGCCCACAAATGCAGCCAATGGGTGATTCAGTCTTCTCTTCCCTCTAAAATGACTGATGCCTCTAGGACCCTGGGATTTAAATGTCAGTCATGGTGATTTTCAAAGGGCACAGGGAACACAGTTACTGCTGAATTTGAGAAGCAGGCATGAGGCTGACCATCCCCGGGTCTTACCTTACTGTCTCATGGCTTGGAATCTCCAGTGGAGCTTGCTCGCTTGCCTTCTCTTTCTGTTGTACTTGGGCCAAAACTTAAACATAGCTGATAAGCCAGCAATTGAGTAATAGCATAGAAAAAGGAAGAAGGATAAAAATTAAGGTTCGGATTTTCATAGACTTTTCCATAACCATTTAGTCCCAAACTTGTTTGGTACATAGAATAACATCTGGTAAACACAGTTGACCCATCTGGACTTAGGGAGGAGAGAGTGAAGTGTCTGAGCTAAAAAACACTTGCTACCTTCATGCTTATTAATGTTTTGTTCTGTGACTTGATGATGCTTACCTGGTGTAATCTAGAATATTAAGCCTAGCTTTGCTCATAGCAAACACGTATACTTCTTTTTAACCTCTGGAATCTACTGCTCTTTGCTTCCTTTTGGTAGAGGCTTTTCCACACTCAGGATCCTCTTGGTGCTGGTCTGTAACTAGAGCTCTGGTCACGCTACATTGTATAAAATAATGCTAGAAGCATTAAAATATTAAAACTCCTAGATTATTGCCAGCTTTAACATTATTGTTTCTAATCTAAAAAAGCATCCATGAATTCAAATAGCAGGAAATACATGAACAATGGAGGAAGTTTTATAACATGGATTTTCCTGGCATCTCAAAAGAAAAAAAAATGCAGTTCCTTAAAACTCTCTGCTCGATAGCCTCAAAAGATACAGAGCCTGAGAGTCATACTAGTAGTGGATTCCCCAAAACTTCTGTATCTCAAGATATGGATGTGAAACCTGGAAAAGTGCTTGAAAACTGTGTAGAGCAATTATATGCCTCCTGAACAGTTATGGGAGATACTTGAATTGGAGATGGTTGTAATTGCCTTAGGACTGTAGAATAAGTGTCACACAACTTTTCTATACTTTTCTCTGTTTATGTTCCAAATCAGTTATCAAAACAGTTAGTGTAGCATTCAATCTAATTCCACCAAAGCTTTTGCATATGTTAATAAAGTAATGTGTAGAAATTTATGAATTAAATATGGGGTAGAACTTCCATAACAATACTTAGACTTCTGGAAAGATACTTAAGAGAAGATGTATTTCTAAAATCACCTGAAGCAAATTAGAACACCAACAATTAAAATTTAAAGATGGGTGTGATTGATTGTTGTTATTCAAGTACTATGATTTTAATTCCTTGCTAATATTAAACCATCTGCGGGAGGCTGAGGCGGGAGGATCGGTGAGAGTTCGAGACCAGCCTGGGCTACAAAACTGAGCTCAAGGCCAGCCTGAACTGTACAGCGAGACCCTGTCTCAAAAAGACCCCCCCAAAAAATTAAACCATCTGAAACCAAGATTATTTAATACAATATTAAAATACTGTTGATTAAAACCACATATTTACATTTTTATTTTATGAACAGAAAGCAACTTTGTACAATTTTATTTCTACCTTTGTTATCTATGGCTATTGTAGGTATCCCCTCTCCTTTTCTTGGAAGGTCTAATTTCGATTTTATAGAACCCTTAAGATCTGTAGAAATGATGAAGTTTCGATGGGGAAGATCTTGGAGAAGTAAAGAAAAGACAAAGTGTTGAAGCTACTATTCATAGACTGTGCTTAAGGTTGGGCTGCATGTAACAAAATTAACTTTGGAAACTCAGAGTATAGTGGAACGTGACAGGCACTGAGAAGATACGTGTGTTTCAATATAGCTGATAGGTAGGGAAGATTATGTAAAGCTATAGCGCCATGCAAAATATAGGCTTGTTAGGAAGTTGTATTTTCATAGGCAGGGGAAAGTAATTTAATGTGCATTCTTAGGAGTTCAGGCACACATGGGACCAGAGAAACTGTTCAGCCGATTTCAAAGCTTAGCTACTGGAACAGAGAAGACTCTGATCTAGGAGGGCGGGAGGGAGACCAGATGAAGACAGCAATCAAAGACCCCAAACAAGCAAAGAACAATAACAGAAAGCAGCCTGAACTTGAATGCAGAAACTAGGATGGAACCAGGGGATCAGGAAGGAAATGTAAATACCGGAACTAAATGAATACTGCAGTGATGCAGTTAAAGAGGTTTTTGTGGATTCTTCTTGACCCAAGTTTTGGGATAGAACTGTCCATAGAATTCCTTCACAAGAACAGGCTCGGCCTGGATGTTGGGTGGGACTGAGCTGTCAAGTGCTCCTGGTGTGGGGGAGAGGGCATGGGGAAGGAAGAGAATTCCCATGAAGGAACTGCCTCTGTCTTGAGAGGCAGCTATCAGGGTGGGAGCAGCCCTTGGGAACTTCCCATCATGACCATTGTTGAAAATACACTTGTGTAGAGTATTAAGAGTAGAGGGCTAAATTAAATACCTCTTCGAAGTCCTTTGTATCTCTGTGAATATGGAAGTTCGCATTTGAAAATAAAAAAGGGATGGCAGAACCATTTGGTTATTAATCTCTGTTCTTGTATCTTAAGCAATATTGAAACTTTTCAGAATTGAAAGATGAAAGAAAAATGACCTTAAGGCAAATTTGGGCTCTTTGAAAAAAATTTTTGTCCAGAGAGAAGTTATTATTAAATGCTTTGTGTAACCTTCAATATGGCAAGAAAAATGATAGTAATAAGATGCTTAAATCTTATACTGTGGTTATATGGCTATATCTTAACATTGTATGCTATGTAGTTTGTGTATTGTGATAACTTTTTACTACTTTTTTTTTTTTTTTAAATAGTACTATGGATTGAAAACAGGGCCATTTCACTGGGCTACAGCCTTTGCTTGGGTTACCTCTTATTTGCTTGGACTTGACTTAAATTTTCCAATTTTCCTTCCTCAGGCTTCCAAAGTGCTAGCATTACAGGTATGCAGCCCCATAACTAGTTTCTCCTCGTCTTTATCAAGGAGAAAAATGAGTACACACATGATTCAGAGAGTGACTTTGAAATTCCGCCTTGACATTCCCTAACCATGGAGACAGTTAGAGTCATTTAACTGGCACAAAAAATCATTTTACTGATAGATTTATGTAAGAGACTTGATTTTGGAGATAATCAGCTATGATTGTGTGAATGGGGCCACTGTATGCACAAGGATGTCAGGCGAGTGTCTTCTAACTACTGCTACGAAGTCATAGTCCTCCAGTTTCATAAATCCCCCTTCAGTACCTGCCTCATTTCAGTAATTCTTTCATGGAGTTCTGCAACCCAAATGAAAGCTAATGAGGGCTGTCACACAAGGAGCCTGCATTCTGGTGACAACAGACATGAGTTTGACTGCTACATACCTAACATTCTGCAACACTAAGGACTTGTGAAAGATACAAAAGGCACCTCTTGCGCAATGTTGTCTATATTAATAGGGCACCAATTAAATTTATAAGAACGACAGCATGCTTGCAACTGCACATAAAAATTAATTCTTTTTCAGCTTCAGTTTTTGATTTTAATAATGGAGATACTGCCTACCTCACCACATTCTTCTGAGAACAAATGCCCAAAATTTCTGAATACTGAAGACCTGCTAGCCATATAGGAGGACTTCATTATTATTCTTTCCTGCCAACAACTTTCAGTGTTCAAAGTGTCCTGAGATCTCCCAGTTACATGGTCAGCTAAAGTTCACCTGATCAGAAAGGCCATTTTAGAGGAAAAATAATTGTCGAAGAAATTTCGGTGAAGTTCTTACATGTCTCTTTAATCTAAATTCAGTTTGACCTCTTCCCTCCTTGGTCCTGTGACACAGCACTCCTTCCCCTTTAAACTTGACCTCTTAACCTCTTTAGCTGGTATTCTTTTTATTCCTGTAAATAATGGTATATTAGCGTTCCAGGGCTATAATGACAAAGTGACAAAACCTGGGTGGCTTTAAATAGTAGAAATGCATTGCTGCACAGTTGTGAAGATTAGAAGTTTGAAATTAACGCATTTGCTGTAGTTTCCTTGAAGACTCTGGAGGAGAATTTTCTGCCTCTTGCCGTGCTTGTCCTTTGCTTAGCTTCTAGTCGTGGGTGGCCTTCTTGTGTGCCTTAACATTGTCTTACCTTTGAGAGTGTCTATTTCTGTGTGCACATTTCATAAAGAACCATTCATATTGGATTTGGGCTCATTTTAATAGACTCATTTTCTTTGGTCACCTTTGCAAGCTATTTTAAATGAGGTCAGGTTTTCAGATACTGCTGATTAGGACCACAACACAAATATATTAGAGGAGATTTAGTTCAACTTGACAGTAGCATTCTTGAATGTTCTGACTTTAACCTCTCTCGATTTTTCTCTTTCTCCTGAAGCGATCTTATCCACTTGTAACAACTGTGGTGGAGGTGAAAGAACAGAGCTTTAGAGACAAAAAGCTTCACCCTGGACATTTCATTATTGAGTGAACTTATCAGCCTAAGCATGAAAGATATTTTTCTACATAGGATCTAGAATGGTCTAACACAGAGCAAATCTGTCGTGTGTTTCCATCCTGTACTAAATTAATCCAATTAATTTAGACATGCAGAAGCTTTCCTGATGTGAAAAATAAGTGATAAAAAGTCATCTGAAAGAATGTCACTCAAAATGTAGTCTGTCTGTAGTTCAGTAATATCTGTGTCACTAAGGTTTAGGGCAATGAAATTAGTTTTTATTTTTTAAAGATACATAAACATGGTTTAAAAAACACATTAGAAATAATACAGAATTTCACTAAACAAAATGATAGGCAATGGAATTTGGGGGCCCCTGCCTCAGGCTTCTGTGCCAGCATCTCCAGGGTGGCTCTCAGGCATCTGTTCTGTATTCTCCAGATGATTACTATGCATGCTTCAGCTAAAACGCTCAGTGATGAACTACTTACTTACAGGCCATTGTATATATCTGCTTCTGTGACAGAGGTGGGGTGTATGGGTTAATGGTCTATGTGCTAAGAACGAAGGACACCTCACCTCTAATTTCTTTGAGTTCCTCACCACATTCCCAGGCAGAGCTATGGTGAAGGCAGCACTGATACTGAGACAATATAACATGAATTTCATCTCAGTTACCTGTAAGGGTCCTATTTTAAGCTCCATTTGGCAACTGATGTCTTCCAGCCTTGCTTAATGCTCCTCTTTCAATCATCACAGTTTTGTTTCACAACTCCAGGCCTTGTCCAGAGTAAGAACCTGGTGAAAGGTGCTTCCTGTTTGTTTGCTTGCTTGAGGAAATATTCTGCACATCGGCCTCATTATCTCCTTCAGTGGGACATGAGCAAGAAATTACGGTGATTTATTAGGAATGGAGAACTTTTTTAAGGGTCCTTACTCAGCAATCTTCATGGACTACGCTGTAAGTAGGAAAACATTTGTCATTTTTGGACAGATTCAGAGTAAATAAAGTACTAAATTCATAAAAAAATGCAAAATGTTTAACACATCAAATCCTCCGTGCATAAAATTTGTGTATCATTACAAACCAAAGGATGTTCTTGGACCAGCACTTTGTGGTTCTGGTTCTGCATTTGAGCTACTGTCATCTCAAATGTGATGGGTCTAGTAGTGGTGTGTGTGTGTGTGTGTGTGTGTGTGACTTACAACAAGGGCAGAAACTGTTTCTCCGTTTTTGAAAATTCATAGATAGCTTCAGAGGCAAATATTACAAAAAATAAAGAATTGCTGAGCGGCTTGTGGTCAGCAAATGGGACCTAGGAGGGAGCCAGGGTGAGGACTTTGGAGTAACCCGAGAGTGTCATGGCTCTCACATGGAGTACGGTTTATTGTAAAAATCAAGACTTAATGTGCACATGTGGTAGAGATGCTGAGTGAGAGGAACATCGGTTCCTTTCTGGGAACCTAGCATGCTGTGACCTTTTAAGTGAATGAGCGAAGCAAAGATCTTGGCATTCCATTTCTTCTCTCTTATTTTTGGTACAGTGAGAAATTTTTCTTGTGAGTTATTATTATTATTATTTGGCACCTCAGGAATTGAGCTCATGACCTTGCACTTGCCAAACAGGTGCTGTGCCACTGAGCCTTATCCTTGGCCCCAAAAAAAAAAAAAAAAAAAAAAAATTAAAAGAAATATGTATTTGAAGTGTATGTGTTATTTTGCATACATATAGATAATTGCTGTAGTCAAACAAATTAGCATCAACAAATCTGTCCTCCTGAAAATCACCCATTTTTGTAGTAAAGTGATAAATATTTATTCTAGAGAAAAAACTTCTGAATGAAAAACATTTATAAATATAGTTCATATATCGTACACTAGATCTCAGGGCTTGTTCATGCTATAGGTCTGTTATATTATGTCTTTTGGACTGCTCTCTCCATTTTCTTTCACCTTCTACCTTTGCATATGGTAACTACTGTTTTACTCTATTTCTGTGTATTCGACATTTTGAAAATTCAGGTTATACATGTTTGTGAAATTATGAATTATGAAAGCTTTTCTTATATACAAATGAATGAATAAAACTTACTAAGGTAGATACTAATTTAAGTAGATATTTGCGCATTTATTTACCTAACATTGTTGAGTACTTGCCATGTAACTTAATCTGAGATGTAAAGATGATTAAGATATTCTGTTTTTCATTTGAAGCCATAGGCATAAGGGAAGACTTCCTGAATAGGATACCAATAATGAAATAAGAAGGGACCCAGAATAGCAAAAGCGAACTTAGACAGCAAGAGCAAAGCAGGCCTCACATGCCAGACTTTAAGCTATAGTACAAAGCAGTAGTGACAAAAACAGCATGGTACTGGAACAAGGACAGAAACATGGACTAATGGAACAGAATAGGGGATTCAGAAACATCTCTAGACACGTTCAGCTGCTTTTTCTTTGACAAGGGGGATAAAAGCCTATGTTGGATAGAAAATGGCGTTTTGCACAAGTGGCATTGGAAAAACTGGATATCTGTTTGCAGAAGATTGAAACTGGATCTGTATGTTTTATTGTGTACTAAATTAGAATCCAAATAGATCAGCCCTTAAAACAGAAACTTGAAACTCATTGGAAGATAGATGAAAAGCTTGAAGCCATTAGTGTAGGGAAGGCATTGGTAATCAGAGCTGCAGTTTCACAAGAAATAGCAGCAAACATCCACAAATGGAATGATAACAAACAATAGCTTTATGTACAGCAAAGGGATCAATTACTAGATTAAAAAGACAACCTACAGAATGAAAAGAAATGTCAGCTACTCTCCTGATGGAGAGTTAATATCTAGAATATGTAAAGACCCCCAAACACCACCACCACCACCACCACCACCATCCCCAACACCCAACAGACTAATTAAAATTAAAGACTCATTAAGAAATGTACAAGTGAAGTAACCAGACGCTTTGCAGAGGAAGTAATACAAGTGGCAAGCAAACATACAAAAAGGTGTTCAACATGGCTGGCAGTCACAGAGATGCAAATTAAAATAATGTCAAGATTTCATCTTACTCCAGAAAAAAAAAAAAATAACACATACTGGTGTGGCTACAGTGAAAAAGGAACTTGCCTACATTGTTGGTGGGAAAGTAAACTACTATAAACACTGTGGAAGTCAATGTGGAGAATGTTCAAAGAACTAAAATTAGAAATCATATATGCCCCAACTATTCCTGTTCTAGATGTCTTCCCCCAAATCTCAAGACATCGTATTTTAGTGATCCATGCATGCTGATGTACATAGCAGCACAATTCATAGTAGTCAAGTCTTGGAGGCAGCCTATACACCTATCGATAGACAGTTGGATGTGGGATCTATATATATTGTCAATATTAATTGGCTATAAAGAGGGACAAATCTGTGACATTTGTAGAAAATTGAATGAATGTAGAAAAATAAATAATATTTAACTACTGTATATCTTACAGCATATATGTATTTACTATAGATATTATATTTGACCTGTTTGTCAAAGATCAAATATAAGAATAATTAAGTCACACACAAAAGCTTGAATATTGTATGACACCTCTCGTTTGAGTAAGGCTAAGTGCAAACTAAGGGAAACATAAAGGAAGGGTAAAAGGAGACAAGGGATGGGTCTCTTGTAGATAAGAAGGGACCCAGGATGGGAGCAAAGCAGAAGAGAATAAGAAAATAGGTAGTGTGAGGACATGCCAGATACAGCATCCTGATGGCTTCCGTTAGTGTGGACATCATATGCCATAAACATGAACTGTGATTAATAATATCAATGCAAATGAAAAGGAAGAAAGGGGAATTAGAGGAAGAAGGGGGGAGAACAGAAGGGCAGGGATAATAAAAGAAATGATCTGTAACATGTACATGTACCAGTGCCTCAAGATGAATAGAAACTGCATTGCTACAAACATAAATAAGAAAAGAAAACAATAAATGAGGCCATTTCAAATAAAAATATTCTTTTTTAAAAAATTTATTTATTTATTTGGTACGGGGTCTCATTATGCAGTTTAAACTCATAGTGGTCTTCCTGTCTCAGCCTCCCCAGCACTGGAATTACAGGCATGCGCCACTATGCCTGGTTTCGGTGGCTGGCATGGCGGCACAGCGTGTGATATGGAAGATCAAACTTGGGTCCTTGTTCTTGCCAAACAGGTACATAGACTGCCAAAGTGTCTCTCCAGCCTCCGAAATTAAAAAGCTTCTATAGAACAAAAGAAACAACAGAGTGGAAAGAATGGAAGAAAATCTTTTCTAGCTACTCTTCTGATAAATTAAGATCCAGAACATGTAATGAACCAAAATAACTTAGCCTCAAAGTCAGTCAAGTAAGCAACCAAACAGTAATACTTTCAAGGAATGGGCAAATGAATTAAAGAGAACTCCCTAAAGAAATAAAAGTGGCCAGTCAGTGTAGGAGACAATGGTCAACATCTCTAGCTGTTAGGGGACATGAATTGAAACCACACTGATTTTTCATCTCATCCTGGTAGAATGGCTATCATCACAAATACAGTAATCAAAGAATGTTGGTAAGGTTGTAAGGAAAAGGAATACTCCGACCCTCCTGAGGAGATACAGACTAATACAGTTACTGTGAAAACCTGTATAGAGATGTCTCAATAAAATCCAATTAAAAAGAGAATACCATTTGACTCAGACAGTGTACTATAGTGACACATGCACTCTCATGTTTATAGCAGCACAGTTCACAGCCTAGCACAGATGTTTGTGGTAAGGCCTACCACAGATGCCTGTTGGTGGATGAATGGAGCAAGATGTGGCATATTTACACAACAGGGTATTATTCAGCCATAAAGAAGAATAAATCATACCTTCTATAGGAAAAGACAGGTATTAGACTGGAGCTCATAATGTTATATAAAATAAACCAAACTCAGAAAGTTAAATATCATAGGTTTTCTTAGTTATAAATAACCTGAAGGGAGCAAGAAGGTGTTTTTTTTTTTTTTTTTTCAAATGTATTTAGCACGGAGTCTCAGGGTCTCACTACATCGATTAGACTCATAGTGATCCTTCTGTTTTGAGCCTCCCAAACGCGGGGATTACAGGCACGTGCCACCACACCCAGTCCCAATGGCTGTCTCAATGGGATCTAGGGGCAGGGCTGGCACTGCTTGTGGTGCTGGGTATAGAACCCTGGTCCCTGCATTCTGCCTAAGCAGGCACTTTAGCCCACTGAGCTATCTGGCTGGCCCAAAACAACCTAAAAGTAAACAAAGCAACAGATAAATAAATATAAATCCAACATGACTGGAAACTAGAAGATAGACTTTTAGAGATAGTGGAAGGAATCAAGAGAAGGGGAGGAAAGGCTGAGGAGGGGCTCAGAAGATGAGAATAGTCAAAATATGTTATAAGCATTTAACAGTATGCCAAAACCCATCTCATTGTGCTGTATCAGTAATACGTACCAACCAGGAGAAGCCCTCCTCCACGGAGATTTTAGTCTAACAAAGAGTAAAATAATTTATGCTATCATCAGATAAACAACGTATCTTAGACAGATTAGTGATCAGTTGTATGACCATTACTAGTTATTGCTCCAATCTATAAAACATTCTAAATTTTGGTGCAAAACTTTTGCATGCAAGTTCTGCTGAGCTTTTGCTAAGTTCGCCTAAGTCTGTTGTGTGGTTGAGTCTTGTGTATTAGTAAAGGACATTGAAGATACGCAGTTCTTACCTCTGCCAACACTCAGGAATTCTGCTGCTATTGCTCAGAAGTAGGTGTGATGTGTGCTATGTCTTTAGAACACGACTGAATAAAGAATCACATACTTTTCTTTAAAAAAAAAAAAAAATTTAAGGAATTTGCCTGGAGCTTTGAGCTACAAATGAAAACTGTTTAAGGACAGCATTGGCTATTGAAGATACTCTGGTTTCCAGGCCAGAGGAATTCTGTTGGCAGTGTTTCTCCTTTCGGCCTGCTCAGGGACACTGGTTCTTGCTTCTTGGGTATTGGTTTAAATGAAACTCATCCTGCACAGATGGGCAGAGGATTGGATCACAGATGGAGAAGGAGCGGTGAGTTCCCTGGCAGAACCCACATTTGGGAAGAGCAAGAAAGGACAGCCTCGAGACTTCTAAAAAGCAATGACTGCTGCTGTTGGCCTAGGTACTTCACTTTCAGTATTTGATATTGGCTTTGCTTCTGATATTCAGTGTTCTAGCTTTGTGTCATGCCCTCAGAGCAGCATAAATGTAATCTTTGCAGTGTATTCTAGATTTTAGTCATCTCCATCTAAAGTGGATTCCCACCTCTTCCCCAATATGTGTATTAGAATTCCAACAATTGATCAACAGATGTTTCATTTAGCAGCCACGGTGTAGAACATCCCTCCTGGGCTGTCAGGGTGCACGCACACGCACAAAGGCTCCTGAAGTCTAATTTTGGAAAAATGAAGGGACAATGAGAAAGCAATAGCCTGCAGCCCACTTGCATCGGGACACTCTGAGTCAGAGTATCTTGGGAGAGCTTGCCCTACTGACCTGCTTCTTTTGTCGACTTACAGAGCTTCCAGTGCTTTGATAGCTGCAAATTTCACACTTTAAATCTCTTCTTGGCTCGTCCAGGGAGTTTGAAAGCAATTTGTATTTTCTTATTCCACTGGTCTTCAACTAATTTTCTCACCAATTTTAGGATAAAGGCCAAATTTATTACCATCACCTGCACCTAGGCATGTGTATTTGTAAAGGGCATTGAAGATACGTAGTTCTTACCTCTGCCAAAGCTCAGGAATTCTGCTGGTAGTGCTCAGAAGTAATAACTGGGAGTGATTTTGTCTCCAAATGGCCATTTAACAAAGCCTGAGGACATGTTTGAGTTTTACAGCCCAGGGTGAGGGAGAGGTGCTATTGGCAGGTAGTGGGTAGAGGCCAAAGGTGCTGCTCAGCCTCCTGTTATGTTCAGTACCCATCCTCACACAGCAGAACTGCTGTCTGCAAATTATTGTCAATAGCATGGAGATTCAGAAACTTTGTCCTGTGGGGTCTGGCTGCCATCTGCCTCACTAGGCTCACCTTCAGCCACCCTCCCCTCGCTCTGTCCACTCCAGGCACTCTGCCTTCCTTCCACGCCCTTGAATAACCCGCGCTCCTATTTATTTCAGGGAGCTTCTATTTGTGGCTCTCTCTATGTGAATCTTTTTCCTACTTCTTTGATTTTCCCCATAGGAATCGTCTTAGTGTTTCAGAACTCAGCAGCTAACCCTGAACAAAGAATCCTTCCTTAGTTCTCCCGCTTGGCTAGATTGCCTTTCCTCTTAAAGCACTATGTGTTCCATTGCTTTTGACCTTATTAGCCCTTCTAGTCAAATCATTTATTGTATAATTGGCTGTTCACAGTTTTACTCTTTCTATTGAAATTTTATGTTCAGGAGGGGTAGGCTACATTTATTTACTGTGGTATTCTCTATGGCCAACATAGGGTTCTACATTTGGTAGTCAATATATATCTTCTTGCTGATTGAGTCATCAAGTAAGATTATTATAGGAAATTGGACCTACTGCTATTTTTGATCACAGACAGATGGCCTTTTCCCTCTAAGTCTGTAAGGTTTTTGTTTTATTTAAACAGTAACTGGTCCTAATCATATACTGTTTTCTGTTATAATTATAGGTGGAGTAGAATAGTCCATGGCTTTTGGGATTTTTTTTGGTAAAAGAAATGCAGTTACTCTTTTCTTTTTCATTATCATTCCTCTATTCTTTATTCTGCCCTTTTCACCTTAATTTTATTTTTTTGTGGAACTGGGGGTTGAACTCAGGCCCTTGCACTTGCCAGGCAAGTGCTTATTCTACTGAGCTATCTTCCCAGCCCCCCTTTTCACCTTAATTTTTAGCTCAGTTTGAATTTCTATGTTACTTTTAGCTTTATTTTTAAAGATATAAGTATCATTTCTATGTTATGAAATGTGATTTAAACTTTAAAAATTTTATTCTTAAGATTATATCATCCAATTTTCAAAAGTGTAATTTTTTTTCCAGTACTGGGGATTGAAGTGAGGACCTTGCACTTGCCATGCTGGTGTGTGTGCCACTGAGCTATATCCCTGGCCCCAAGCCTGTAATTTTATAGTTCAAATAATGTGAGTATAACACATACTTTCTATTGACTATGAGAAAAATCTGTGAGAAATTAAATTGAAGTTTAATGATATAATTTGGAACACGGAGGAATAGATCATATTCTAAGCCAAACATCCTGCTTGGCTCCCTGTCTAATACACACTCAGTCAAATATAGTTAGCATAATCAAGCAGCCTACACAAAGCAGAGGTGTTCATCCTGTAGATTTTTCAGATGGCAAACAGACTGAATATCCTTACTAATTTGATTAATCTATTTATTACCTGAAATAAATAAAAGTAAACATTACAGATAAAGAGAAAATTAAGAAAATTTAAATTACAGACCATTATATCTTAGTGCATTTGTAGGAAGCGAACTAGCAGTCTGTTCTGAGGTAGATCAGTCTAAGAAGAACTTGACTCCTGCTGTTGAGCTGCTGGGTGGTATTGACCTTCTTCCTGTCCCTGCTTAGGCTGTGGGTTTGCCAAAGGGCACTGAGCTTAAGATGAAGACGTTGGCTGTTTGATAGTATTTGGTATTGTTTTTAGGTTGGTTGGAGTCAAAACGCATTATATTGCTGTTGATAGTGTTAATAATCATTTGTGAGTTTAGCAGATGTGACTGGTAGGTGTAAGGGCTTGTTCTGCCTTCAGCCAACTCCTGTTTTGCACGTTAGTCAATTAGTGCTTCTTGAATGATCAGATTGGAACATGCAAAATTGACAACATTGAACTATTACTGACCTAAAATTATATTTTCAAATAGTTCTGTCTAATACAAATCTATAACTTTCCCATAGAAACAATATTCTGATTAATAATGAAACAAACTTGAAATATTACTACTTTTACTTTTCTAAGGTCTGTAGTGGTTCAGAGAGAACCTAGCTATTATGGAAATGGGTGATTCTGTAGGAAAATCTATCCCCAGCTAAAAACACTAAAATAGGAGTAGTTGATACATAACTTATTCATACTTTGGGAGATGTATATCATAAGAGCTGTGCTTTTATGGGACAGAATCATCAATAAATCTCTTTTAGTCATTTGGCTTAGGCCTCACAATTAGGAGTGGAGGATTAGTTCGTGATGTCCATGCTGTCAGAGTCGCTGTCTTTCTAAAGACACTTGCTGCCACCGATGAAAGGAAACCTTTGTCATTGAGGAGCAGAGTCTTGGGGATCGATCTCATGTAGGGGACATGTGCAGAGTCATAAAAAGCAAGCCTTCTGCCTAAGGGGCTGATGTATTCTGTGCCAGTGACACACAGAAAGAATGAAGACTGTTCTTAGCCTTATCTCCTTCATGATTTTAGAGCTTGGGAATTTCCACAGTTCTTGGATGTTTAACTCTCTAGACTCACAGGAAGGTAGCGCATTCAAGGGAATTCCCCTGATGAGCCTGTGCACGTGGAGGTGGTTGATAAGAAGAAGCAGGCAGCTGATATTTATGCCAAAGTCTGAGGTTGCCTACAATAGCTTCAGTCGTTGAAAAGCACAGGTAACAGCCTGAGCTCCAGAGACTTGGAGTGACTTTCTAGATCATTCCGACATGTATGTGTGAGTGGGTTCGCAGTTCACGTACGTGTTTTCTTGCAGGGAAAAGACCTTGGCTAGGGAAAAGAGAGATTAGCTTTAAATCATAAATTTTTCTTTTCTCCCCAATTCCCCTGAGGCTAGTATAATCATAACAATAAATTCATGAAGAAATCTCAATCATTGCTGAAAGGGGACAGCTATTCTCAGGTGAGAATGCTGCTTCCTTTTCTGATCTTGTTTTTCAGATAAATAGGTGAGTATGACAATCTCCACATACTCTTTTGTTTCTGTTTGTCTGATTAATCTAGAGCACAAGAAGCTAATGGTACTCTTGGTGCTCATAAATATAAGTACCTCCAAGCAGATTTGCTGTTTGCACCTTGTTAAAAAAGACGCCAGAAATTTTTATTAACACATGAAGAATTATTATGTAAGAAGTTATTTTGGTGTGGGAGGGAAAGCTATGTTACTGTGGAAATTAAATACCAATGCACATCCTGTCATGGGTTCCAGAGACTCTAACCATTTCATATTGATCTGATTAGGAATAATATTAAAATTATCATTGTTGCAGATGCAAATATGAATACAAATGTAATACCTTCTGTTCTTTATCATGTCTCTACATACATTTGATGTGCAAAGGAGTTCTCAGACCTGTTGTCAGAGATATTAGCCTACTTTGATTCAACCCTAATGTGCATTTTAATCAGTGCCAACATGTACGACTGGATTCTAGCAGAGAAGCCTTGGGTTGAATGCAATTAAGAAGGGTGATAATATTTAATGAAGTTCTGATTTCTGCATTCTATGAGGCATGTATTTTCCTCATCACAGCTATATCCACCTGCATTATAATGTCAACATAATTTTATTGATAATATCAACAGAGACTTTGGAATTGATCATTTACTACTCATCCCTTGGGTTTAAACCTTGTAAAAAATTTCAGGCTTATATTGTGCCATCAATGAAGGCTTTTAAATTCTCTTACTGGGCTGGGGAGATAGCTCAGCCATCTGAGTGCTTACCTGGCAAACACAAAGTCCCAAGTTTGGTCCCCAATACCACATACTGTGCTGTCCTCTGATTCTTTGTGGCACATGCCTGTAATCTCAACACTGAGGAGGCTGAGACAGGAGGATCATTACAAGTCTGAACTGCATAATGAGACCTGGTACCAAAAGAATAAAAATAACATAATTTTTAAAAACCTCTTTGCAGTCAAATTTTCAATGTGTGTCATGTTCTACAATGTATTTCCCCATATTTCTAGATGGTAAAAGGCAAGCAAAGCATAGCTGAATGTCTTTGCTGATGGTACAGAGAATTCATTTTTTGCTTCTGTTTCATCATAATTTTTCTCATAATATAATAGCCTTATTTTTTATTGATAAGAAACTAAAGTGATGAGGAAAAGCCATCCTTAGACTGTTAGAAGGCAACTAAACATTCTGTGGGTTTACTTGGCCTCAGGAATTTCTTGGTGGCCCAGAAGGCACTGGAGCAGGGGAAGGCAAAATGTTCTATTTGTCTTACTTGGAAATCAAATAAAGTAGTCTGCAAAGGAAAACTAAAAATGACCCATAGTTGTGTGGTCGGTTCAATGTATCAGACTGATCTTCATCTGCTGTGTCTTTTTGTACAGGTGTAGTGCCCTTCTTCCTAAAACAAGAAAGTACTTTTTTTTATGGTACTAGGAATTGAACTCAGGACCCTGTGCTTGAAAGGAAAGTGCTTATTTTACTGAGCTATCTCCCCAGCCTCTCTCCCTAAAACAGAAAACCCAACTCTTACGTTCTTTATCTCCTTTATTCTGGTGATTTAAGCGGTTGGTCATTTCAAAGATGCAAATTAAGATTAACACTGAAATTCCATCTCATTCCAGAAAGAATGGGTATTATCGAGAAGTCAACCAACAGCAAATGCTGGCAGGGCTGTGTGGAAAAAAATCCTGCTTCACTGTTGGTGAGAGTGTAAATTTGTGCCATCACTGTGAAAATCAGTGTGAAGATTTCTCAAAAAACCGTAACTAGAGGTTTCCCTCTAGCTATTCCCTTCATAGGTGTGTCCTATAGAATTAACGCACCATACCGCAGTGGTGGATGTGCACCCATGTTTGTAGCCGCACAGCTCGTAATAGCTAAATTTTGGAAACAGCGCAAATACCCATTAACCAATGAATACAGAAAAAAAGAATTGTAATGCATACAATGGAGCAATATTCAGCCATAAGGAGGGATAAATTTGAGACAGATCCAGCTAAATGCATGCACCCTGAGACCATACTTGAGTAAATTGGACACAAATGTGTAAATATTGCATAGTTTCTCTGGTGTGAGAAACTAAAAGTGCAGATAGGAACCAAAATGTATGATAGATATTATGAAATAGGAAGAAAATGCTCAAATGGAACGGGGAAGCAGGAAGGCAAAAGATAAAGGAAGGAAGGGAAAAGGAAGAAAAACCAAAAGAAGGGTAAAGTAGAAATAAAGCTTTTGTAAGTAAGGAGGCGGGAGGGACTGAAGTGATGGGGTGTGCATGGGAGAAAGAAGAGTCCAGACGTGCTGTGTGCATGTATGAATTCACTGATGCCTGTGAGCACTATGCGTATTTAAAATCTACCAATAAACTTTTTCTTTTGTAATTTTTTTTTTTTTATTTTAGGGAAGGGTCTACTGGGTGTTGAGGGTCTCACTACTGGTAGTGATCTGCCTGTTTACAGACTCCCAAGAGCTGGGATTATGGGTGCGCACGGCCACGCCCAGTCTCAGTGGCCATCTCAGCGTGCCTTGGGAGCGGGCCGGCAC
>PVJA010001877.1:87175-117047 GCA_004027025.1 Myocastor coypus
AAGCAAAAAAAAAAAAAAAAAAAAAAAACAAAAAAAAAAAAAAAAAAAAAAAAAAAAAAAAAAAAAAAAAAAAAAAAAAAAAGAAGAAGTTCCAGGGATCAGACCTCTAGCCCCTGTGCTTGCTTGTAGGCTCTTTAATTTGAGCGATTTGGCTGGTCCTTCTACCGATAAACTTAATTAATTAAATTAACGTAGAGTTAGCTGTCGCTCTATAACAACTTCCAGTGGACATAACAACCCTGCTACATACAGCTGTAGTTAGGGTGGGTGTGCCCTGAGACTAGGCCCATACCTCCCCTCTTTATACCTCTGTCTTGCATCACTGTGGGTGAAGAGGTAGCCCCAGGATCCTATCTCTTCTTCCTCCAAAACTCATAGTCTCACCTTCTCCATCTGCTTTGAATTTATTGGAATAAATCTCATTATACTTTAATTTTATTGACATCACTCCACATATGAGCCATCAGTCTCCCAGGTCAAACTCTATCATGTCCATTATGTGACTTATCCCAGCCTCTATCCACCCTTTTTCTATTATACCCCTCTTCCTGACTCCTAAAATCCTGTCCTGGTGCTTACTAGAGCTGATGGACCATTACCAGAAAGTTATGGTATAGTTTTAGGTCTTTCTCATTATTCCTACAGGTTTTTGATATGATAGCTATCTTTCCCTGGGGTTGCTGCCTTCACTGTAGACCAAGAAGAGGTGGTGCTTTTCTTTTTGACTGTATTTGGTTGTTGCAGGGTCTCACTATGCAGCTTGGACTCATGGTGATCCTCCTGCTTTCAGCCTCCCCAGCGCTGGGATTACAGGTGTGTGCCACTATGTCCAGACTCTGGTCGACTTAGCCTGCCCTGGGGTTGGGGCTGGATTAGCATGTGGTGTCAGGAATTGAACTGAGGTCCCTGCACGTGCCTAAGCTTGCCTAAGCAGGCATATTAGTTCACTGAGCTATCTTTCTGGGCCCAAGGTGGTGCTTTTTTCTCCTACAACTGTACCTTATACCTGTAGGCCTAGAGATAGCACAGTTGCCTTCCTTCTTCCTCACTGCCAGATAACACTCTTGTCTTACTCTTAAATATGTTCAAGTTATTCTTTTTTAAAAATCTAACAACCTCTTTCGACTTTTCAGTGTTTTCCACTTGTGGGTCTCTAACTTTCTCTGATACTATCCCTAATTTTATCAGTCACTTAAATATGTATGGTATACAGATGGATCTGCTCTCCTAGGTTCCCAGGGCTGAGCCTCAAGATCTTACCTTCTAGTGTCAGCCAACTACTTCCTCCCGTATAGCCAGACCTTGCCATGAACAATTGCTTCAGCTTTAGGCATCCAACCCGGTCACCATTATTGGATTCTCAAGGATTCTAGCATGCTTTTGACTCAGAGACCTTGCTCCTCAGCTGTAGGTGATGAAGGAAAAAGGTGGTAG
This sequence comes from Myocastor coypus, assembly GCA_004027025.1. Taxonomy (NCBI): domain Eukaryota; kingdom Metazoa; phylum Chordata; class Mammalia; order Rodentia; family Myocastoridae; genus Myocastor; species Myocastor coypus. Next base: position 88,610 of record PVJA010001877.1, read on the forward strand.
AAATGGATGTGGTGAACTCTTTCTGTAGGTTAAATTACATGATCTCATGTTGCCAAAGTGCACTGTGTGACTTCATGGAAAATATAATTGTGATTCCTCTTTAACCACAATAGGAGGCAAATGCAGCTCTGATAACAGTGCTCTGGGTTAATTCTGAGAGTTTTTAAAACACTGATGTGGTGATGCTGCTCCCAAGATGCTCTAAGAGCTCCTGTGAAGTCCTGCCTTCTGTCTCTCTTTGTCTGTCTTTGTCTCTCTGTCTCTGTCTCTTTCTCTCTCTCACACACACATACACACACACACACAGAGAAAGAGAGACAGAGAGAGAGAGACAGAGACAAAGAGCCAGAGAGAGAGCCATGGGAAGAGAGAGACAGAGGCAGAGAGACAGAGAATAATAAAAATTCCATGTAGGCAAATCTGTCGAGCGTATTAGATGCATATAAGATCTTCTGTAATGAAGGATTTTTCTTGTCAACTCATTTAACACAAACTCTGCTTCTCCTTCAGGTTATAAATCTTAACTTTGTGTTTGAGATAACTTTTTGAAGTGAAACCAAACATAAAATGATTATTTAACACCAGTTAGTGGAGCTTAAAGTGTTAGCTAATTTTTAATTAAGAAATAAAGATGCTGAGGATATCTTAAGTGGTTAACATATAATTCAGTCTTGAAAACATGTACCTTAGCTGGATGTGGTGGTGCATGCCTATAATCCCAGCCCTCAGAAGGCTGAGGCAGAATGATTGTTGAGAGTTCTAGACCAGCTTGAGCTACAAAGTGAGCTTAAGGCCAGTGTGAACTGTAGAGAAAGACTCTGTCTCAAAAACACAAAAAATAAGAAAAAAGCCAAAACAAAAATAAAAAGCCCAAGGCTGTTTTCCATTGCCACGAGTTGTTGCCTCTGCTACGTGCCGTTCTGCCTCAGAGCCAGCTAAGTATGGGCTGATACCTCCACTAACTGTAAGCTAAATAAACCTTTCCTTCCTTAATTTTGGGTGTCAGGTGTTTTGTCCCGGCAATGAGGGAAAAGTAGCCAAGACAGAATTTGATACCAGAGAAATGGGGTGGTTGCTATGACTACCTGATCATGTGTATTGCAAGCTCTTAGGAATGGCTTGTGGGAAGAGGTAGGAATTGTTTGGAGATATTACCTGCAACACAGAAGTGCTGGAACAGCTTTGGATATTCTGTATGGAAGATTCTGGTCAAAGTTCAGAAGGTGAGAAGGGTGTTAGAAGTCCTGCCTGTTAAGATCAGGATGAGGAGGGTTCTGCTGGGAACAAGGACTGCTTTGGCTGTTGGACTCCAAATGATGCATGTTACGGCTTGTCAGAAAGTTCGTCTGAATTTTTTTCATGGCCAGAGACTTGGCCTGAGACTAAGATTAAGCACAGTAGAGCAGTTCATCTGGCAAAAGAAATTTCAAGGCAGTCGAATATGGAGACAATGGCATGTGGGCTTTTAATCAGATTTATATTGAGAGTCAAGAGCAAAGAACCCAGCAGAATGATTTAAAATGTTATGAGTTTGGCCAGAAAGGAAGCTCCAATAAGGCTGTACATTATAAAGACAGAATTTAGAGCATCTCCATTGTGGAGAAGGAACAAGAGAATAGAAAAGATGGCTTGAGGATGTCACAAGAGACAGCAGCCTCAGAACTGCAAGGGTGAGGGACTTTGTGTTGAGAAGAAAGCAGCAGAGCCCTGGTTTCACATTGGCAGCAGCAGCCACACCTGGTCCCAAAAGGGTGGTGGCATAGAGAATTTGTTCTTTGGAATTAGGGTCAGGGTGCTCAGTGATCCAGGCACTTGGCCCCTACAGCCAAGTGAGAAGAAAACCTGACTTCAAGGCTCCAGCTGGCAGCAGACCTTGACATCATACACATGGCACTGGTTTTAGGTGCAGGCAAAATGCAAAAGTTCTGAGGTTAAGAAGGCTTCCACCTAGATTTCAGAATGTCTGGGAGGACATACAGTGTGCTCCCAAGAGGGCAGTGTGTGAAGGAGAGTGTGAGAAGCCTAATCTGCAATGGAAACCCAGAAGTTTGGAAAATCCAGGAGCTTGGATCATCTGAGAAAAGCTACAGGGAGGGAGCAAAGCAGACCTAAGAGAGAAGCCTTGGGAGCTACAGTCCCCAGAAGGACCGTGGGGCAGAGCCATGCCAAGCCTTTGGAGCCTATAACTCGTCACAGATTACTTTGAATGCTACACATAGCACTACAGAGCTTAATGTTTCCCCTGTTTGATTTTGGACTTGCTTTAGTCTGAATGCTTTGTATTCCTATTTATACCTTTTGAAATGGTAATGTTTATCTCGTCTCATTGAGTGTTGGAAGTGTTTAATTCTCATTTGTACTCACAGCTACGAGTTTGTCTTAGATCTTGGAGGAAACTTGGGACTTGGGCTTTTCAGCAATGCTGAAACTAGCATTTTGGCAACTCTTACCGGTGGACTAAAATGCCTTTTGCATAATGGATGTGTGTGAATCTTTAGGGGCCAGAGATTAAATGTTTAGTTGTCCCTTCCAAATTCATGCTGTCATGGGGCAACTTTTAGAGTTTGTGATTAATTCATAATCCAATGCTGGGATTATAGATGTGATTGCCCTGAGGCAGATAATCTGCCTACACTTGTAGGGAGGGGAGAGAGGCTTGCTTGCTGCCTGCGCTGCTGCCCCTCTCCCTTTGCTCTTTGCTGTTTTTCTCTGCCATGAGCTGCTGCCCTCTGCCATGTGTCATTCTGCTTGGGAGTAAGCTGAGCATGAACTGAAACCTCCTGCATAAACCTTTCCTTCCTTAAAAACAAAACACAAACAAAAAACAAACAAACAAAAAAACCCTACCTTTAGACATTTTCACTGTATATCTATTAATGTACAATACACGTAACTTTAGCCCACGATTGAAATGTGAGAACAGTTATGCTTTGATAGCACACCATTATAGTGTAGACAGAAAATGGCAGAAACACTGGTATTAGACATGAAGGAGGGGTGAACAGAACAAACAGGAACTGGGAAGTACTTTGGATGATTGTTTGCCCTTTGGGCTGGTTGTACTGGCTGTTGTGGCAGATGTTGCTTTTCTTGATTAATAAACAAAGTTGATTTTACTCGCATTAGTTCTTGGCTCCTAGCTCACAGCAGGTGGCCAGTCAGGCTACAGTTGCCTGCAGCTGCTGGCTGTTAGGAGTTTTGAAAGTTTTCTGATGTGATAAAGTAATAATTTAGGGGAAACAGGTCAGCTAGCTGACTTTTTACAGTTTGTTTAAACTGATTTGTAAGCTAAAATGGGTTATGACTTTCATTTTTTTATGTTGTGTTAGCATATTTGGTGACAGAAGTCTCTAGAACAGTGGTTCTCAATCTTTCTAATGCTGTGACCCCGCAATACAGTTCCTCATGTTGCAGTGACCCCAAGCCCAAAAGTAATTTTGGTGGATACTTCAAAACTGTAATTCCAAATAAATAACATTTTCTGATGGCTCTAGGTGACCCCTGTGTTTTGGTCATTCGACCCCCACTGGGGTCGTGACCCACAGGTTGAGAACCGCTGCTCTAGAATTAGCCATATGGCATTGAATAGCTGTTAACAGAAATTTCAGAAAATTCTCTGGTTTGAACCTTAAGGAGAAACATTGTTTTTCTAAGACCTGCTGGATTTTTTTCTTGAGAGAGGGAGAGAGAGAGAGGGAGAGAGAGACAGAGAGAGGGAGAGAGGGAGAGAGAGAGAGAGAAGGAGAGAGAGGAGAGAGACAGGAGAGAGGGGAGAGAGAGAGGAGAGAGAGAGAGACAGAGAGAGAGAGAAAGAGAAGGAGAGAAAGAGAAGATGCAGAGGATAAAGGTGTGTGAGAGAGTAAGGACCCATTGCGATGGCCCCGAAGCCCTGCCATTTGGCTACTGGCTTGGCTCTTGTTTGGCAGACCAGATCACTAAGCTTAGTCCAGTTGGCAATAGTAGAAGGATAGAATAAACTAATAGCAAATTGGGGTGGACATTTGCATTTTGATGCCTTCCTCAAGACCTTCACATATTCTAAAGGAATATATTTCTAAAGGAATTTTTACTTTAGAAAAATAAGTGGCATTATCTTCCTCTAATCATACAATGGCCTTAGAGAATTCTTTTTTTTTTTTTTTTTCAGGACTGGGGATTGAACTCAGGTCCTTACATTTACCAAGCAAGTATTTATTCTACTGAGCTATCTCCCCAGCCCTGGCCTTAGAGAATTTGTACATTTAAAAAATATATATATTTAGTACAGGGTCTACAGGCCCTCACTACCCAGGCTTATGGTGGTCCTCCTGTCTTCAGCCTCCCAAGTTCTGGGATCATAGCTGCGCACCACCGGCCCAGGCCCAGTCATGATCTCAGGGCACCCCAGGGGTGGGTCTGGCTTGGCTTGATGGGATCTGAATTGGACCGGTCTGATACCAGGGCCTGACTCTATGGCAGGCACATTAGGGAATAAAGGCCTAAATTAGAGATTCTCAGTGTGCTTTGACATAGGAACAGGATGACTGAGTGGAACAGCTTGGATCTGGGGGTTTCTTAGCTTCCTGTTCCCCAGGGATCCAGAGGGAGACTCAGGGATTTTCAAAGGCAAGTGGTGGTGGGAAAGCAATAAAGCTAGCGATTAAACTTGTGAGATCTATAGATAGACACCAGGAAGAGAATCCTAGCTTTACCTATGACAAATTAGGCAAATTAAATAATCCCTGTGTTCTGCTGTTTATCCATCTCTAAGATGGGAGTAGCATCTTGTACATAAAGGATTTAGAACTATAAAACACTTAGATAGGGACTGTAATATGCCAAACATCACATGTAAATATTTTTTGGGGGGGCACTGGGTAGTATTGTTGTGGGTATGAAAAAAGTTCTTAGATTGTTCTAGGTCCATATATAAAAATTGCTGTTTAAATGTAAACATTATCATTCTCAACCCTGGCACAAAAAGAAACTATATATGTTTTCTTGTTTTTCTTGTTGCAATAAATTTCACTATCTTAGAAATTTTGAATTTAGGCAACATTTTTTTATGAACAATTTTATTTCCTCCCATAGTTTTTCTCAAAGCTGCTGTTTCCCTGCGAATAATACTTTAGTTTATTAATTTGTTTGTTGTAAATATTGTCCTCTTCTTCCTGTTCTGTTTGTAGACCCATCGTGGAGAGCTCTGTGCTGCATGTTAATTCTTTAATTTGCCATCATACAAATGGAGTTTGAAAGAGTAATGTACATGCAAATCCGTGGTCCAGCTTAGAATATTTTCATTTCCATATTTTAAATTAGTCTTGCTTTCAGTTCAGTGATGTTTGTCTAATTTTATACTTATAAGTATGTGGCAGATGTTATTTAGTTAAATTAAAAAATTAGGAATAATTGTTGCAGAAATTGTTGTGCTCCTATATGTGCTAGTTTGTGAACCATGGGAGAGTGATTACTCAAAAAAAAAAAAAATTAAGAGAATTCCATGGAAAAAAATATAAGACGTTGAGCTATTGATTTAGGGAAAAAAAGACTAAAATTATTACCAAATCAAATGAGTTAGGACTGTAATTTCAAGCTGTGCTTTGATTCATCTCATGCAGTCTAATATTGCCCCAGAAGTAGTGACAGCGTCGTCAAACATTTAAATGAAAATTTATAATTCTAAATGCTTTATTCTGTTGATACCATTTTGCATAAGTTTGAAATTCTCAAAAAAATTATCATGATTTTTGAATTATGGTTTTTTTTGTTGTTGTTTTTGCTTTTTTGTATTTAGTACAGGGTGTGCAGGGTCTCACTTTGTAGACTGGGCTTATAGTGATCCTCCTGTTTTCAGCCTCCTAAGAGCGGGGATTACAGGCACGCGCCACCAGTCAGTCTCAATCGCCAGCTCAGTGCGTCCCGGGGGCGGCGCCAGCGAGGCACAAGGGGGATCGAACCCAGCCACAGAGCTCTGCCTTAGCAGGCACTTTAGTCCGCAGTGTTGAGTTACCCCTTGATATAGAAACTTTTGATAAAAATGGCACAGACGAATAATAAACTGAGTAATAGCGTAATTCAGCACATTCAAACTTGGATCACTTCCTGGCGGTGTCAACCAAAACCAAGTTAGACAAAGTGAGCACGGTCCTTCAGCTTATGGGAGGATCAGAGCTGTGTGTCACAGACAAGGCAATACAGAAGGTCAGGTCCAGCCGGAGCTCGAAAGAAAATCAGAACAACATACAGATCAATCTTTTCTAGTGCCAAGGGATGTTTTCAGGGCTTGCTGAGTGATTAAAAATTCACTTCAGCAAGAAGGAAGCAAATTCACCACCGCGTCTTGTGGGGTGGTCTAGACCTCCGAGGCGCTTGCATTTCCTTCCCTAGGGCTTTTTGCGCTCCTTCTTGGACTGGATACGTCCATCTGGCTAGGCACAGCGCCTCTGAAACTCCTGATGGAAATCACGAAAGTAGAGTTCCTTAACAAATTTCCCAACTCTCAAGTTGTTTATCAGAGGATTAGAGAAGGGAAATGAGCTCATTGTAATTTATTCTTTTTATGGTTAATATCTATATTCATCTAAAAAGGATGATGTGAGGGGCTCGCCTAATTATTATGTTTTGCCGGGCTTTTGCTTGACCCCTGTGGGATAGAAATTATTAATGATCTGCATGGGCTGGGTTAGTGCATGTACTGGGTTAGTGTATGTACTGAAATGTATAAAGCATAAAAATGAAGTAGGGTTGCTTGTCTTCCATATTGACATATATTACTAGCTAATTTAGCATCTTGTTGGGAGTGCTGCGTTGTATTGGTACTTCTGCAGTATACAGAGGAGGTTCTCGAGTTACAAAGTTAAACATAACTTTCTTTTGGTTAAAACTCTAATTCAGATTGGAAGATGGAACAGACAACTTCTAAAAGCCAAAGGTAGAAAACAAAAATTGATTTGCTACAATTTTTCTAAAAAGTATTTTCCCACTATCAGATACCTTTAAAATACAATGCTTATCATCCTCTAGCGATTGTGATGGAAAACAGTAAGTTAAATTGATATGTATTGATATATGTTATGTATATGTAGTTGAATTTATGAAGTTGTAAATTTAGCAATAGTCAAACTTCATCAATATAATATTCTGGCTGCTCTGCTTGAATATGGATGATCAACTTTACACAGAAACGATTTCCTATAGATCAAACAATCTGTAGTAACAGTGTTTTGAATCCACGTCATACTGAGCGAAGGCTATCAGCTGTTAGTTCGCCATTGTATGGATGGAGGTGAGAATGGTTTCTTCAGTGGGACATTCACTTCTTCTAGCCATGGATTGAAAACCCTCTGTGGATCTTGTGCTCCGAGCAAGCAGCGGACACCTCATGTGCCATCACAACATTATTTTAGCTGTGACACACGGTGACATTTGTATCTCTGCCCCAGCAGCCATTTATCTAACTCCACAGCCATTTGTTTTGTCAATGCAAAAGAGTCAGGCTATGTATGCTGAGGACTTTGGAAGCCTACATTTTTGGTACATTTATGTCAGGCCTGTGGAATACAAGGGAATGGATTCTGAGACCGTGGAGCTGTTTGCTGATTCTCCTAGTGTGACTCTAGATGCTCACACCAAATAATGGCAGAGTGAGAAGGGACCAGAAGGATTGGCATGAGGCAGAGAAATGTCTTCATCTGGCAGATATGCAGCAGGAAAAGAACAAAGAGTCTTTTCACACCACAGTGGTGAGAGAGCTGATCCTGATATTGGAAAGCTTCTAATTAATTCAGGCACAAAAAGACACTTTAGAACTAATCAACACTTCTGACTTTTTGCAATCTTAACAATGTCTATTTAACTCTTCTATAAACTTTTTAATGAGGTACCTAAGGTTAGTCTTCCTCTGGCAATAAAGATGATCATGTGAAATGAAAAAAAATTTGAGTAAGAGATAAACACTGATGGGAAATTTTTAGAAGGGAATCTGTGTTTTTCTAGTGTTGGATTATTTTACCCCTCTTTTTTTCTACAGACAGGTCAAGTTCAGATAGTGAGGAGTAGATGTACTAGTAAAGCTATCTGTCTTGGGAGAATTGAAAAGGGACAGATGTATAGAAAGCCATCATCTGTGTGTATGTCATTTTCTGGTGAGTCTTAGAGGTAGGTTGCTAGTATAGGAATCAGGAAATTATAGATATACTTCAGCTACATTATAGTTACAAAATCATGGACTGTAATACATGGCTCACAAATACTGGCTTGTAGATCCTGAAGATTTGGGTCAATGATCTAATAAAATGGTGACTTCTTTCTGTCCCCCATAGTGGCTCACTCCCTCCTTCCGAGCACCTTTTTTTCTTTACTGGTAACCTAGCTTCCTCAGATGGCAGTTCTTTGTTATGGGGAAACAGGCCCCAGATACTGGTACTAAGCCAAATGGGAGACATTTGTTGTGTTTTCTTTTTCTTCATTCTGATCCCCAATATTGTTTAATTCTCTTTGCCTCTGTCTCTCTTCCTTACCAGAACATCAACTCACAAAACTTCGCAGACGGTAGGTGCTTCAAGTAAAAGATTTTCCAGGACTAGGTGTATACAATATTATCATCCTGAGTTGATGGAATAACTAATGGCTGCCTGTCAGATCCAAGACTGGTTTTGTGCTTATGGGAACATGCAGGGCTGTCTGGAAGCCACTTGTTGGTGTCCAGCAGTGTTTCCTGGAAAGAGTCCCTGATACCTTGGGGGTGTCATAGTGGACTCTCAGTCTAGAGCAGTAATGGACAAATGAATGATTGCTTAACTGCTTCCCTTGCTTGACCAGGAAACTTGCAGTTATGTTGCAATTGTCCGGTGTACTTGTGTAGGAACAGAAAAAATAAGTGAACTGAATACTAATAAAATTTTCAGTTGAGTTAAATCTAATCACATCATTTTATGGATTTGGTCCTACAAGAACTGCTTACACAGGTTATTTGAGTGAAAACTGAATGAGTTAATAAAACTAATGTGTTTGCTGACTACCTGAGACATGGCAGCTCTCACGATGTATCAATGGTTATTGTTATTATTTTGCTATGAGAGCTACAATGAATAAGAATGATGGTTGCCTGATAGGAATTCTATCCATTCCTCCTGAGGCAAATATAGTCCTAACATCTCAGCATTGTGTTTACCTTGCCAGAAAAAGCCAGGAGGTGCATTTAAATGTATTTCTGCCAGGATGACTTTAAAAATTAAAGCAGAGTCACAGGCATTCTTAAGACCCAACAAAGGCTTTGCTATTGTCTTCAAAATAAAATGTGATGTCTTTATGTAGTGTGACACAGAAAGCCTCTCAGTATCAGATATCCACGTTTTATCTAATCCAGTGTCAGAAGGTTTTCCTTTTTCAGTCCTTTCCTGCAATTTGTTCTGGCTGACCCCAGAGCACCTCTAATATCATGGGATTATTTGTACCACAGTACTGAGTGCTTCAGCTGTGTTTCTTTGCTTGACTCTACAGTTAGACCATGTTTGGTTTTCTCAGCAACCTTTTTCTGTTTTAGTTTGGGTTTTGAACACCATATTGTCTTTGTTGAAAACTATGTACTTTAAAAACTGAAAACATTGTTATTAGTACAGGTTTATATTATAGAATGGTTACATTCATCATGGAAAGTTGTTGCATGTATATAATTCATTGAATTCTTTTTATTTCCTGTTCCCTTTTGCTCCTTTCCTTTCATCTCTTGGTCTCTTTCCCAACTACTGTACTTACTTCTGCCTTTCTCTCACAGAAAGCAACTGTACACAATATGTCAAAGAAGGACTGTGACTGAATTACACTAAATGTTTATTTACAACTACTGAAATCTGAATTTTGTGTAATTATATGTTATAAAATATTATTCTTATTTTGATTGTTTTCATCTATTTCATAATGTAAAAGCTGTTCTGAGATTTGGGCCCATACAGAAATACATAGAGGGCGAACTTTGGTGTGTGTTTGTTTGCTGATCGCTAGCACAACAAAATGCCTGACAGAGAAATGGTTCAATATGCAAACACACAGGATGTAAGTGAATGGGTACATTTCACTGAATTCATTTTCCAATGCAAGGAGTCTGTACACAGACTCTTTCATTTATTACTTTTATAAGAAATAATAATGTGACAGTTTCAAAACACATTAGTAGCACATTCCCAATAATTGATACAATGCATATTGTTGTCCTCATAGTGGTTATTCAGAGCACAGAATGTAGACATGATAATTTTTCTAACAATTATTGGTACAAAATATTTCTTCTCATCGAACTAAGAGAAAGTAGTTGTATACATAGTCCAATATTCCATAATCATAGTAGGTTACTGGCAGAACTGGCAGTGTTGGAAGCTGTTGATTTAAGCCTTTTATAGCTCAGCATACTAATCTAGCTTTACATTTTATACCTTGTAGTTAAACTTTTCTGCTGGGTGGTTAAGGGCAAGTTAAAGCAAGACCTGTATAAGAAAACATGTAACTTTTGTATCTCTCAAGGTCAGTCAAATCCCCTCAAGATTTACTCTGAAACCATGTACAGCATTTCGTAGAACTGTTGTCAGTGTCAGCCATCTGGATGAGTCAAAGCCATTGTTTGACCAGTTTGCTTTCTGTGAATGCCTGAGAGAATGTTTTCTCTCTAGGTGACTCTCCTTAGGCACACCACACATTGTCAATCCCTTTCCTCTGTAGCCCCATAATCACCTTGAACAGGAAATCTGGGAAACCACTGAGTTATAGGATGCTACAGTAGAGGTTCCCTTATGTCCCGAGTCCTCGTTTACCTTGAAGAGCTAGTGCCAAAATACTGGCTATCCTTGTAGCCCTTCTTTTTCTCTAATTTTTGGTCTGTAAACTTACATTCTTAACCCTCCAGAAGAGAAGTTTAGTGATATCATTACTCTATAACATAGGTACTTGAGCTTAACATCACTGTCTTTCTAATATCAACCATCTTAGACTTAACTTGGAATCGGTATTTTCCATCAATCATTGATATTCTAATAAATCTCTATAGAATGTGATAAAAGCAATTACACTTAAACACCTTAGCAAGACAGAGTCTTCACCATCTGGTGTGTGGACAGGTGAATGCTACTATTTCCTTTTTTCGCGTGCCTTTCCTGTCGCCTTTCTGATTGTCATTTGCGGACAGCTCACTGACATATCTAATGGGTGTTCCCTTGAAAAGCCACCCTCATTTCTCTTTGTAGCTTGGTATCTTGTAGTTGTCCTTACCTGAAATAGTGCTTTAAATTTTATGTTCAGTGAGTTCTCATTGGTCCTTCAAGAATTAGCTTGAAACTGTCTCCTCTGAAAATAGTTCTTGGGGCCCGGCGGGATGGCTCAGTGGTCTAAAGCACCTGCGTGGGAAAGCTTGGGCGGCTTCAGGGACTGCGGTTTGATCCCCGGCACCACATGCTGTGCCAGCTCTGCCCTCGGGGGTGGGCTGTGCCGGCCATGAAAATGAGTGAATAAACAAACAAAGGTTCTGAAACAGGAAAAAAGAAATAAAATAAAAAAAAAAAGAAAAATGAAAATAGTTCTTCCTCCTCTCCAGATAGGAGGAAGGAATGGAGAGTGCAATGAGAATATACTTTCTCCGTGCTCTTGTGGGGTTTTGTAACATCACCAGTGTAGTACTTTCTACATGGCATTTAATATATATATTATATTACATTTATAATATATTATTCTTAATGTATTTATTTCTCAGTGGTACATAATGACTACACACACTTTTGGGGTACAGTGTGGCATTTTAATCCATGAATTCCTGTGTAATTACCAGATTAGGGTAATTTGCCTATCCATCATCTCAAACATCTATCATTTTTAAGTTTGGAACCATTAGAAATCCTCTTTCCTAGCTATTTTGAATGATAAACACCAACCATATTTATCCTTCTGAGCTACAGACCACTTGCACGCTCTCCTTTGTTATTTTTCTTTTCTCTTGCATAATTGCTCTAGGACCTTAATATTATGCAGGGTGAGTGTCATCTTAGACTTCCACATTTTGGCTATAATATGCCTCACAGGGAATTTTTATAAGTTGCATTTGAATTTTTTAGAGTTGGATGCAGAGGTTTTAACATACCTAGAAAAATACTTCTCCTCAAATTTGGAAAGTTATTTTGGAACAAATCTCTATTTTTTCCTTTCTCTTCCTGTTCTTCCAGAATACCCATAATGTAAAGTATCTTTTGGTGATGCTCTACACGTCTGTTCATTCCTTTAATTTTTTACATTTTTTATTTAAAAAATTGTACTGAGTTATTTCTAAAGACTTCTTCTCAAGCTCAGAAAGTATAGTCTGAGAGCGAGGCTCTCAACTATATATTTTTTGTCTGATTTATTAAGTTCCTTAGCTCCAGGGTAGATGTTTAGTTCTTTTTGCTGATCTCTATCTTAGCTGCATTTCTCACTCAGATCATGAATTGTTCTTCTAATTTAATTGAATTATTCATCAGTATTCTCTTGTATTTTATTGCATTTCCTTGAAAACATTATTTTGAATTCTATCTTATGCAGTTCACTGATACACTTTTCTTTATGTCCTGCCACGAGAGAGTTCTTATGTTATTTTGAAGGCATCATGTTGCCTAGCTTCTTCATGTTTTTTTGTATGCCTACACTGATACTTGTCCATGTGGTAGATCAATTGCTTCTATCAATTCTTATAGGGTGGCTTTCATAATCAAAGACTTTCTGCTGGGGGTGTGCACTAGCGTGTTGATCAGATAGACTGTGTTGACCTTTTTTTTCTTAAAGAATTTTTAATTAATTAATTAATTTCTTCTTTAATTTGTTTATTCACTCATTTTTATGGCCGGCTCAGCCCGCCCCAAGGGCAGGGCTGGCGCAGCATGTGGTGCCGGGGATCGAACCGCGGTCCCTGCAGCTGCCCAAGCTTTCCCAAGCAGGCACTTTAGACCACTGAGCCATCCCGCCGGGCCCCATGTGTTGACTTTTGTAGGGAGGTCGCAGTAGTGTACTTTCTGTGTAGCTCCTTAGCAGTAATCGGTGTTTATGCTGCCTAAGTGTGTTGATGCTGCAGAGGTTAGTGCTTTGTACCAGATCTTGGTATCAGGGTGAGCTAATTGGTGACTGGAAGCATTATGCCCCTGCCGCAGGGTGTAGGATGCCTGTTATTTTCCTTGGGCCTTATGGGTTAGGACTCCAGGTTAACCTGAGTCAGTGTGAGACAGTATGGGCCTAGCAAAGACTGAGTGCTTATGAATTCAGTGTCTGGCAGTTGTTTGGCAGCCAGTTCACACCAGCGGGTCTGGATGGGGTGTGCATCAGTTTTTGAGCACTTTCTGATTTATTATATTTTTAATATTTTATTTATTGAATATAGGGTCTCATTATGCAGTTCAGACTCATAGGAATCCTCCTGTCTCAGCCTGTTCAGTGTTGGGATTACAGTCGTGCACCACGATATCTGGTTTCAGTGGCTGGCACAGCATGTCTGGGATGCCAGCATAGCATGTGGTGCTGGGGATCGAACTCCGGTCTTTGTGCTTGTCAGGCAGGCGCTTGGACCACTGAGCTATTACCTCCATCATCTGAGAGCTTTCTGTATTCTTCTGTGGGAAATTTACACTGAGTTGCTTAGGGTAGACTGTAGCCCCAAAGTTGATATTGCATGGGTGGAGCTACTTGTCTGCTTTCTAGGGACCTGTGGGTACTAAGTGAGCCTCTACAAGGGCAGCCACTCAGCTACTTTCTGGCATTTTGTGTGGGTGGGTCAGTGGGTGGGGTCACCGTGGCCTTGCTTGACCCATCTTTTCAGGGTGGGCTGCTTGACTGTTTCCTTAGGCTGTTGGAGGTGATCAAATTATGCTTCACTTTTTATTGTTTTGTAAATTTCCTTATCCATTGTGTTCTAGAGTTATTTTTACATGTTTACTATCAATACAGAATTTGGTATTGATGTTCACTTAATGATAACTTAATAAAATAAAAATTTTTACTTACAGGTAGATTCTTGGTATCTTGTGGGGACAGCCTGACATCAGTTTAATCCATAGCTATCTTTCAGCACTTGTAGTGAAGTAGCCTGAGTGTTGAACATTGAAAAGAATAAGATTAAAAGTGAATAAAAAATGCAAGTATTGACAAGAATAATACTTAAAAATAAAAAAATTAGAAACTCAATATCTAAAAGTACCAGGTGGGATATAAAACATAAATTTTATAAGTTAATTTCAAGCTTAGATGAATTGAAATCATTGTATACATTAAAAATTATTGTATTGAAGCTTTTCCTGGCTTTTGTGTGCATAAAATGGTTAAGCCATTTAGTCCTATTTATGTACTTCTATTATTTCCTGGAAAGATAACGGAGAGAGTGTTAATAGTGAATATTTCATGATGGGATATAATAGGTTTTGACTAATGCTTTTGTTACTCCAGCAATTAACTGTTTTAAAGAATATACTTTGGTGGAGTTTGCCTGGAAGAGTTGAGAAGGTTTTAGTAGTGCACATTAATTCCAGGGTCGCATTATAAGTTGTTTCAGATATTTTATACATGCCCATTACTAATTTAGTGTAGGAATATCTGGCATTTTATATCCTATTTCTCTATTTTTCCATGGGGAAATACCTGAATTCTCCCAAAGTATAAGCTTTTTTTCAATTGAGATCAATGTTCTGGGTAGATTTCACCCTAAATATCTTGGGAAATCTCACTTGGAATTGAAAGCATTTTGTTATGTGAGATGACTGTGGAGCTTTCTCGTCATTGATTGCTTATTTTCATTCATTCTAATCACTATCAGAGAGAGTGGGTTTTGGTATCTGTTAGATTCCCATTGCAAGCAGACCGTCTGAGGCTGGCTGCTTGTCTTACAGTAGACTGCACACCAATGACTGAAAACCGGCAAGTGTTCGGTTGATACAGGTGTTTATGAAATATGCCCCATGCTAATGTGAGACACAAGAACAGCTATGCTTTGGTGAGATTGTTGCTGTTTTGCCATGTAGAAAATCACGTTTTGATGGAGCTAAAGGCATCTTACAGATATGAGGGCAAGGGTGATGGAGTCAGTAATGTAGTACACTTCAGAGGAGTCATATTTTATTACACAGCCCAGCGTCAGGCTTTTGATTAGCTGCTTGAATCATAGAATAGAATATAACCTCTTATAAATTATCTAGATAACCAGCTCTTTAATCATAAAAATCATTTCTTGTATCTTTGGGTTCATTGCATTACTGGACACAATGTTTTATGTATCATAAAAATACAGACATTGGCTGTATTAAATTGAACTTATAAGTAGTTCAGACTGTGTGATCTCTAAAGTTTTTGAATAATTTTTCCAAATGTTTTTCACTTCCAGAAATAGGTCGTAATTCATTGATGATATCAGCATTCTTTCATTCAGAGCTGCAATGACTTAGCTACTTTTATTTTTTATTTTTTATTTTTTTAAATTATGACCAGCTCAGCCTGCCCTGCGGGTGGGGCTGGTGCAGCATGTGGTACCGGGGATCAAACTCCAGTCCCTGAGGTTGCCTAAACTTTCCTAAACAGGTGCTTTAGACTGCTGAACCATCTCACTGGTCCTCTTAGCTACTTTTACACACTAATCCATTTAACTTTCAAAAACAGTGCTGTGAGGTTGGTATTGTTCTCTTTTTCCCTAAAGGCAAAGATGCTCAGGAAAGTTAAATAATTTGGTTTGTTTCCCTTTGGTTGATACAAGGTTTTGCTATGCTGTTTGGACTTGTAGTGATCTTCCTGTCTGAGCTTCCCCAGCACTCGGGTTGCAGGCACATGCCAACATGTTCAGTTTTGGTGACTGGCAAGGTTCGCCCAGGGATCTGGGGTCAGCACAGCATGTGGTACTGGGAATCAAACAAGGGTCCCTGTATTTTCCAGGCAGGCACTTAGGCCACTAAGCTATCTCCCCAGCCCAATAATTTGATTTAATACGTGAGGATTATATAGGGTTTGTGAGGACTAGCTAGAGTGGTTACTGATCAAACTTCTTGGTGCTAATCAAACTGTCTTTATTAAGCCAGGAAGTTAATACTTGGGATTAGGTGACTGTTTTTATTATTTTATCATTCCATAGCTCATATTCTTTTCAACATTGAGTTCCAACACCTTTGGTCAAAATACATGGTATGGGTCATTATACTCTCTACTATGAGTCTCTGAAGGGCAAAGGTAGAGACCTTTTCTTCTGCATCATTTACTGGTACCCTGGATATATAATAATGAATGTTGTTGACAGCTTGGCTGGCTTGGCAGCAATTCTACTTCCGGTTTTATCAGCACTATGAATGATTGCTGAGATAGTTGATTCTGGGAACTTAAAAGAATGGTGGGTACAGTGTGCCTTACATTTTATATTACAAAAGAAGCTTTTCCCCAGTTCTATGCCACCTGCATCTTGACTTTAAATTTATGTGGAGAAGGGACTGAGAATGCGTAGAGTGTTTAGGAAGAGTTAACACTTTCCACTTAGCTTTGTTAGCTTTCTTAATTTCCTGCTGGTGTGAATTCTAGTGTTTTTTTGTCTTGGAATTATTTCAAAATTAAGCTTTCTAATTTGAGAAGTGAAGTTTTGTGTGTGTTTCTGGAGTGAGAGAAATTAAGAAAATCACTGAGTTTCATAGTCTTGTAAAGCTTTCCTGAAAGGGAATTTAAGTAAAAAAATAGGCTGCTGCAGGTGCCCTTATGTTTTCTTGCTGGCCACATAATGATCCATCATTTGTCAAAAGCAGCTATCTTCCTTTGCTTGAAGGTCCTGTGATTGGTGGTATTTCTCTGCTTTTGTGCTTGTGGAATTCAAAACCAGGCTCAAGACCCAGAGTTCGGTGTCTGTGCCTAACGAGTATATTAATGCTACCCATCAGGGGTTCTGTGCATGTCCACAAGTCCCTCACCATGGGGCAGTGTCTGGTAGGATTTTACAATGGCAAAATATGCACACTAAAATTTCAGTGAGTTTCTCTGTGTGGTTTAGGGATATTAAGCATATTTACACCACTGTAAAGCACCATCAGCATTTATCTCCTAAACTTTGCATTCCCCATTCTAAGCTCTTGTACCCCTTAAACACTTACTCATCCTTCTTTTCTGCCAGCACCCGAAAGCTGTTTTGTGCTCTTGGTATCCATGAAGTAGACTAGTCATGTCTCCATTTCATAACCGCATGATCCTTTGGTTTAAATTGAGGTCTATTATTTTTCCTTTTTCCTTCTGAGGTTTTTATCCAATTATTGAGATGGATGTTTTGCTCTCAGATCTATGCAAAGATATGAGCTTCATGCAATTCTTGTCCAATAAATATTGTACTTTGCTTCTGTATATAGTGACCACTTGGATTCTATGATCTTATCGTAAGGATCAGAACTATATGTATGATTCCCACCAGGAGATCACCAGATTCGGGTAGATGGCTTGAGCTTTGTGGAAAATCAGTATGTATTCATAGAATACACAAGTGCTGCTGGTCATCATTGAGAATTTTCTGTGAACATTATATAAAATCATTTACTGAGGCCTTGAACTATGTAAGATGTTAGCTAAATCAGGAACTTTTACTTGTCTGTCGATATCTCTTTGAAAACGATTTATAGTGACAAAATACTAAAATTGTGAAGCCATGCATCTAGTTAATTTTTAAAAACTTATTCATCAACTGTTTGAGTACCTGTTATGTTTTATATGCTGATTATACAATGACACACACACACACACACACACACATACACACACAGATAGGATCTTGAATACAGGGAGAGAATCCTAGTAGAGATCACAAGCTATGAAAAATGTATATTTGTTCTAAATTATGAGAAGGAAAATGGTAGACTGTTACCTGAAAGATCAAGGACAGGATGAACGGCTTTATACTGAGGGAAACAGAGACATAATAGTTTTTCATATGTGTGAAGAATTTGTGCTCATAGAGGTGAAATAGGGCATTAGGATAAACTTTAGTAGAGGACAGATTGTGGAAGATTTTGCTAATAGAACTCCTCAAAGATTAAAAAATATATGGCTCTTAAAAGACAAACAAACAAACAAACAAACAAGCAAACAGGTTCTTTGTTTTATCCCTTAAGCTACTTAGGCATAGCTTTGTGGAACAATGTACACCAGTACTAGTAGATTGTTTTCTAAATTTGCCTGGCATTTAATGACTTATATTAAAAAGCAGAAATCATTATTTCATATTTAATATTGTTGTTTAATAAATACTCATTGAATTTGACTTTGAGTTGCTTTATGGTATATTTAGTTATGGAAGCCAACATGAAAAGTATCTTAAAATTGAACACAATTTTAAATGTTTTTCAGTTTGTGATCACAAAATAAATTACTCAACAACATTGGTTACTATTCTATTTAGTTGGGTATAAGTGTTTATATCTTGGCAACCATATCTGAACCACTATTGTGCTAAATGTACCCAGAATTCTTGAGGAGGTAGATTTATGATTTCTTGTACTTTAGTGCCTATAGTTTTCTTTTTTCTCCCAGCACAATCCTTTAACTTAAGTTCATATAACCCGATGGAATAATTTATATTTTAAAGATTTGCTTAATTTGTTCAGCCATAATCAGATATCAAGCAGTTAAGGAGCATCCATTTTGTCTCCTAATGAATTTTACGTGGGTTGACAAGTTGGTTAATTTCTACACTGTACACATTCATGAAAACAACTGGACAGGTTTGGTCAGATGCAATGTACCATCCTTATATGAATTACTGAAAAATTGTAGTTTGGCTTTTGATCACTGCTATTTTTGAAGGTGCTGAGCTTACATGATTGCTTAAATTAAAACTAATTTGTCATATTTACATGTTGAATGATTCACAGTGTCTAGCTCTTAATGGTCACAATTTAAAGACTGAATAGTTGGGTGAATAAGATAGGTTATTAAGTGGAACAACCTGATTCAACACATTCTGCTGAAAAGCAATTTCATAATATTGCAGTTCATTAAATGATCCTATACAGCGTACAATGCAGTTCATTACTCACACTGTAGAACTGGACTGGTAATAAGCATGATTTTTATAATAGAGCAGGTCCAACAGAGCCACCATGCTGTGTTATGGTGGCATGTGTGCTGTGAAATATCTGGGTGTAGTGTTTGTTTGAATAATTAGATATTGAAATTTTAGGCTTACTATTCGCTTAAGTCTCAAATGGTATCCATTAGCCACAGGAAGTCTCCTTTTTCTTGTGTGTATATTAAGGCACCTAACTTTTAAAATCTGTTAATCAGGAAAATTGTGTTCTAACTGATCTTGTATTATTTCAGACTTCTTACATGCTATGATTAGAGCTTTGTGAGTGGGAGTTAACACACACTGATTTCTATTCTGCTACCCTTATGGTAAATACCATAGATTTATAAGCTCTAAGGCCTGAATTTATCTCACTGACTTCCGTGTAAAACACTGCCTTATTTATTGTCTGATAATCTAATCCTTATTAAGTAGCCTCTCTTGCTGAATGTACTGATTTTTCACCACAATGTGCAAATTCTTAATGATAGGGTAAATGTTCCTTATAACATCTGCAGATATTATATATGTTCCTCCAGTGCGATTTGTGATTGGAAATAAGGGAAGTATGAATCCCCCTTGGACAAAGAATTAATTTGTGCTCTGAAGTTTTGAACTATTTCGTTAACTGAGCAAATTTCAGGGTGAGTTTGTCCACAGCATGAGTGCGTACGTTATGTTCCGCAAATTACATTTTATTGCAGTATTTAGGTTTGAGTGACTTCGTTTTTTCTAACCTTGAAATGATTTGAAAAAGAGAATTTTATTGTTTTGCTCTTCTGAGTGAAATTTATGCTGAAGTACTGAATATATTAATGTGAAAGCCATGCTAATTCTATTTGCTATTGATATATATAAATTTTGACTACTGCCGGCAGGGTGGCTCAGTGCCTACCTGGCAAAAGCAAGGCCTTGCGTTTGATCCCTGGTGCAAACAAGACAAAACAAAAGGGCTATTATGCTTTAAATTCTATTATTTCCTACTCAGTTGCTAAATATTTGTGTCAGTAGAGCATTTTAAAGAGTAAGATAAGGGAAGTATGAAATAGAAAAGTTTGGATTAAGTTTCACTCCTATAGAGACTTTTATACTTTGGTACCTTCAGAAAATTCAGTAAGAATACATGCCATAGAAATTTGAAGATAATTATAAAAATGGCTAATGTCTCTTTCTAACCATTTGTACCTTTTTATATGCATAAAGCACTTACAGACGTTAAAAATAATGCTCTCTTGAAAAATCAAGTCTGCTTTTTCTTTGAAATGCTGAAATATGAAGGATGATATATGTGTGTCCTGTGGTTTTTAATATAATGTACTCACCTACAGGGAGAAAAATGGTAAAAATAAGACTTTTATTATAGAAACAATATTTTATTTTCAGTATCTGCCTCAAGAGAAATCTGGGTTTATCAAGCATTTAATAATGGGATTGCCAAATATTTAACATTTATTATTTTACTTTATTTTTTTGTATTTTTAGGGAAGGGTCTACAGTGTGTTCAGGGTCTCACTATTAGATCAGACTCATAGTGATTCCTGTTTACAACCTCCCAAGAGCTGGAATTACAGGTGCATGCCACCAACCCCAGTCTCAATTGCCATTTCAGTGTGCCCCAGGGCCCGGTATTGAACCCCCTGCTCCTGTGCTTACTTGCAGGCGCTTTAATCCATTGAGCTATTTGGTTGGCCCTATTTAACATTTATTGATGGCTCTCAGTGGTCTGATTATATCGTGGAGGTTGGAGTTCTTATAACCTCTTAACTTATTTTTATTAGTGTCTGCTGCATATGACTAGGCCTTAGGAATTCTAGATTTCTATGGATTCTAGTGGTCATGTTGAGACATGACATGAAATAATTTAAAAACGTTTGAAAATAACATTTAAAAATTTGTCATTTTACTTATGGTGAAGAATCTTATAGGATTCCTAATAGTGCTTATAATTTATACCCATTAAGTGCTGAAGGCTCAACCAATCACTTTATGGGCATAGTGGTAAGTTCTGCCTCTGATTTATAGATAAGACCCACTGGACTTCCAAGGAGACATTAGTGTAGATGCTGGGGTTTGGACTGTCTTGTCCAAGCCCAGAAGCTCACTGGCTGTCTTACACTACAGTTTCAAAATAATGTCTTTGTGTCAGTATTTTGAGTGCTAGAAAAACATTAAATAGGAAAATATAATATTAAGTGGAGAATGGTATGTTTCTTAACCCCACTTAAGTCATCATGACATGATCCGAGTTTCTTTATGATTATGGTACTGGAAGAGCCATTGGTGGAGTTTTAAAGGATAGTGAGTTGTGTAAACATACTACACTGTCGTTAAGGCTTTCCCACCAGCCTCTGATGGTGGAATGGGGAGGAAGTTGAGTTGATTCTGTATGGTCAGAGAAATTGCTATGATGTTTAGGAAATATCAGACAGCAGTGTAGATCTGAGGTCTGCATAGCTTTCACTTTATATGTTACAGTTTTCCTCATTGCTTTTGAAATCTGCAAAACAAAAAATATAAGCACTTGTATTTTTAAATGTTTGAAAATGTAAAGTGAGTGACTCAGAGTTGCTTCATATATAATGCTCGGACTTTTAAAAAAACTTTCTGGTAGAGTTTTCCTTGGTGGCATTTTTTTTTTTATTTTGAAGGGAATAAAAAGTAAAAAGCAATAAAATTGCTGCAGACTTTCAAAGCAAGATGTTAGGAAAGTAACAATGATTGTTATGTTACATACTGTTACCTTCAAAGGAGTTGTTTAGATTACCAGATATAGGCATGCTGTTTATCAAATAATTAGGCTTTAACTGTTCCTTTCACTAAACCAATAGAAGTTAGTGGAAAAATTATCTATCATCTATCTATCTATCTATCTATCTATCTATCTATCTATCTATCTATCTATCCATCCACCCACCCACCCATCCATCCATCCATCGATCGATCTATCTATCTATCTATCTATCTATCTATCTATCTATCTATCTATCTATCTATCTATCTATCTATCTATGGCTCCCCTTCCTTTCTTTATCTTTTTCCCACTTTTCCCACATTTCAGCTGTTTTTTCCTTTTGAGCAGGTTTCCCTTTCACAATATCTATTGCACATTTTGGATTTTGTTTGCTCTTTCAGTTTCTTGCAGTAGGGAGACAATATGATGTATGCACATGTGGATCTGATTTATTTTATTTATGAGAATGGTTTCTAGTTACATCCATTTACTTATAAAAGTTGCAAAGATATCTCTTTGTAGTTGGGTAATACTCCATTGTAGAAAAATGCCACATCCTTTTTATCTATTCCTAAGTTGATGGGCCTTTGGGTTGTTTCCAAGATTTACCTATGACAAATTGCACTGCTATAAACATGGGGCCACATGTATCTCTGTACTATGATATTTTTAATTCTTCTGGAAAAATACCCAGAAGGGGAATAGCTGGGTTGAATGGGACCTCTAACGTTAGTTTTTTGAGGAATCACCCCACTGATTTCCATAGTGGCTATATCAGCCTATACTCCCATCCACAGTGGAGAAGGGTTCCTTCCCCCACATAACCCCACCAACATTTGTTACTGGTTAACTTACTTTTCTTTTCTTTTCTTTCTTTCTTTCTTTCTTTCTTTCTTTCTTTCTTTCTTTCTTTCTTTCTTTCTTTCTTTCTTTCTTTCCTTTGTACTGGGGGAGTTGCACTCAGGATCTTGCGCTTGCCAGGCAGGTGGGGGGGCCACTGAGCTGTATCCCTGCAACTGGTTAATTCTTGATGACAACCATTCTTTTTTGGGATGAGTTGGACTTTCATTGTTTGAATTTGTATTTCTTGCATGTTGGTGGCAATTTTTATTTCCCAAATAGAAAGTCTATTCTGCCATGTCTTTTATTAGCTCTAAGTGGTTTTGCACTATGTATAATTAATCTCTCACCAGCTATTAGCTCCTGATACATAGTAGGTCCTCAAGAAATGATTTCTGATGAATAAATTAAGAAGTATGTGTCTCACTCTGGAGCTTTGGCCTTGCTCTTTGGTGCCTATATAAAAAGGCAGGTACAAGGGACTATGATGATGTCTAAACTAAAGGGACCTGCATCATCGTTTGCTCTTTTGATGGCTTCAAAATTCATGCAATAAGCCTTTGAATGATTTATTTCACAAAATGTTATGAAGATGAAAATTATGCTTTTAGTTTTTTTAAGTGATAAAATATTATTCAGCATATGACAAAAGAAGGAAAGACATTCTTTAAAAAAATAATATATTAGGCTAAAAATAAATGCTGCAGCACAATCTTGAGTCAGTGATGAATTTCAACTGCTGTTTTCTTTTGGGAACAATTAATTTGGAGTATCATGATGAGAAGGGTGCCAATGTTGTTAATCTTTACTTAAAGGTCACCTTGAGTTCCACTAAATGCCCTTCTTGACCCCTGCGCCTCATTGCCTTCCGTTCTCTCCATCTCTAACTGGTTTCTAGTGAGGTTGCTGCTCACCCGGGATCCTGCCCTTCTTTCCATGCTCATCTGGACACCTGCCTGTGGTAATCCCAGCAGGGCCGCCTCTGTGTCTCCTTGCAGAGTTCTGTGCTTTCCAGTGTTGGTATGCTTTTCCTCCTTTTCCCTCTTCTCTGTTCTCAATGTCCCTTTAGTCCTTCACAAGGCCATCATGTTCAGTTTGTAAAACTCTTGTTTTGCTGGAATCTGTTATATTCTTCCCTTTGTGATACTCTAACATCTTTACTTGACAAGCCCTGTGGTATCAGATACAGTAATTCCACAACTTATGAAGTAGCTCTCTTCTGGAACAATGTTCCTAAGCTGGGTTCATTCCTGGGTCTGATAAAGTGAGTCTCCTACACCTCCGTAGAAATACACCATGTGTGTTGCCTTGTGCTTCCCAGCAGTGCCCACCACGTCACTGCTGCTTTTCCTCTTGCTTCTGGACATCCTGGGCTCTGTCTGAGCACTGTGCTACTCTGTGCTATCCCCCTGGACAATAATCACACAGTAGCTCAGCTGAGAGTGTCCAGCAGACCTGCGAGCCACTTCTGAGACGTGGCCACATATAGCAACGTTCCTAACTCAAGGTCCATTCTTCTTTGTGCAAGTTCACAACTCAAATGTTTGCAAGTCGAGGTCTTACTGTAATTACTCTTCTAACACACATGTTTAAATATGAGAGCTAAGGCACCTGCTTAGGCCGAGCACAGCGGCCTAGGTTGGATTCCAAGTATGCAGTGCTGGCCCCATCCACAAGGTATGCTGAGACAGCAATTGAGACTGGGCGTGGTGGCACACGCCTATAATTCCAGCGCTTGCGAGAATGAAAACAGGAGAATCAGTACAAGTCAGATCTGTGTAGTGAGACTTCGTACTAAAAAAAAGACAAAAGTGATTTTCATGCTATAATGTTTTTGGCAACAAGACTACATCCAAACCACATGGCTCAATAATCAATACTCTCTCACCCGACCATCTGGCACCACTCATTCTCTTGATTGAACTAAATCTCCCTCCTAATATGTGTGTTATACCATTTTATTTTGCTCGTACCTTTCTTCTTCCCTTGCGATATTACATCCACCCGAAAACTGTGCTCTTAATATTATGATTTTATCTATAGAAGACATTGACATTTCCATGGCTTTTCTGGGGCTTTTAAAAAGCTGCTTATATGTATCAAAAGATCTTTATGTTGTGTGAGGTGTACTTGGGCGAGAGATTTTGCTTAAGATTCATGATCAAGTAATAAAATTTGCTTGTAGGAACAGCTGACAATTTGAGAAGATCCTAGAATGACTGCAAAAGCGGTCTTCTTTCTGTCAGTTTCTGTTACTGAAGTTTTTTATTCGACCCACAATTTCATTTCACATCTCAGTTCTCATCATGCCCAAGATGAGGTCTAGAGCATTGGCAATGAAGTGGATTACATTGGTCTTCAAAGCACCAAATGGTCACAACCATTTTCTCTTGTGTGGGCGTCTCATGGATCACAGCAATGCTGGCAAACCAGCTAGTAACATTTAGACATGGTAATTGCTAATTGCTTAGTGATTACAAACATAGCTAAACTGTGCTTATCTCAAAATTGGGTTTTATAATAGTTACATATTTCAGCAGAATATCACATTTTATACCAAGAATTTTAGGCATCCCATTTTTGGATTCAACTTAGATGTTATTCCACCTGATATTGTGCTAAATTAAATGTTATTCCACTTGATATTGTGCTAAAATTCTTTTATTTTAATGAAGTTTGACAGTGCTATAAGAAACAGTGGGTACTAGGATGTGCTTATACAATTAATATCTTTTCTATGTTGCTATTTTTCCATTTTTAGTTCTTGAGGTGCAATGTACTATCTAAAGCTTAATTTATAGAAAAGCAAAACTATGGTAAATGTTTAATAACAGCACTACTTACTATTTCTAGACATTTTTTATTTTGTGGAAATTTTTATTTACATTAAAACATTTGCTCTAGAAAAAAAATAATGGTAATTCAGAAGAAAAATATTGACGTGACAGTGTATTGCATGATTCAAACATCCAAGCAGACTTTTCATAGTGAATCTAAATTCACTTAATTATTTGTTTATAGTTTATTCGTTGACTTGAGAATATTTGAAAGCAATCAAAAGAAGACGATTTCTTTTTCAAGATGATGATCTTTATAAACTTGTCGAATAGTTCCCAGAAGTCATTAGACTACTCTTCTATTCTAAGCAGAAATTATCTTTACAATGTTTTGACGTTCTTCCTGGTAAGATCATTGATTTATTCATTCAACAATATTAATTGATTATACCAAGAACCAGATATTCTTTTAGCTATTTTGAACCAAGCAGTAAAATAGAGCAGTTACATCTTTTTACAGAGCTTGCTTCTTAGTGAGAAGATATGAATTATAAAAAAACAAAAAAAAAAAACTAAGCATCATAATAAGAAAAGGTAAAGGTTCAGAACAGAAGTGGGCTGAGTGTGGTGGTGCATGTCTATGAGCTTAGCATTTAAGAGACTGAGGCAGGCGTATCACTGTGAGTTTGAGGCTACTCTGACCTATCCAGTGAATTCAAGGCCAATCTAGACTACCTAGTGAGACCGCCAAAAAGAAAAGAACAGAAATGATGTGTTCTGTAAGGTGATAAGGGACAGTCTAAAGGTGCTGAAGATGTAGACTGCGTGGCTATGTTAAAGAATACTGCAGAGAGGTCACCAGGTGCAACACCCAGCCACCCCTTGAATTCGGTGTTCAGTGTGTCTTAGGAATAGCAAGGGCTCACAGAGAACGAAGGAGGGCAATAGTAGAAGAGGTGACCAGGTGACCAGTCGCATAGGGCAGGTCTTCATCTTTCCTGGGGTTTCCCTCAACATCTGTCCTGCTTCATGAGAAAGACCTGCTTTCCAACACCCACTGGAAGAATAGACATTGTCCACCTCGTCTTGTGAGGCAAGGAGTGCTGTGCTAGGTGTGCAGGTCACTCTTCAGGTAACTTATAATGTATACCTGTGGTGAGCAAGGGTGTTTTGTCCTGCTTTTCAAACAGATATTTAGGATGTTGATGGGGTGTGGACGGGAGAGCTGTGATAGAGCTGGGTGGGGAAGAGGGGCAGTGGGTCCTGAAGTTGGTGGCTTTCATTTGCACGGCTGCCAATGCCTGCACTTGATATTTTGAAATTGACATATGATTAACAGATTGCTTAAAAAATATATGAAGACTTAGGGTGGCTTCATCTATATAGAGTGATTGTCCCTTCTCTTCCTAGCTGGAGTCTGTTAGATCTCACAGCAAATCAAAGTTATAATGCTAAATTGAATATAAACCCTGTCATACAGTTTCTGTGGATTGCAAGCTCATTTTCTTACCTATTTAAGTACCTACATTATCACGCGGTAGTTATTTTAAAAATGAAGCATTTGTAGGCTAGTGTATTTCATGTTGTTAGATACACCCAATAATCACACAAGTTAATGGGCTCTCTCATTTAGGAGCGCCGACAGTTTTCTTCTTTTTACCAGCAGAGGGAGTGCTTCACAACTCGTTCTGACTCAACAAAAAGGCTCTGATAAATCACAACAGTTCAGAGAAAACCAAACCAAACCAAACAACCCTTAACACCTGGGCTGCTAACATACCATTTGTCTTTATTTTTTTGGCTAATGCTGTTCTGTGTATGCCATCAAGAGATCTTTTGATTTCAAATTTTATTTCTATTGTAATGTATTTTATGACCTCACTTAACGGCAGTTAATGAATGCTTCTCACAGTTTATTATGATTTAGACCTATGTGTTTACATAGTGTTTAATCAGCTAAGATCAGACAACAGGAATAACTATGTATCATGTTGACAGTGCATAAAAACTCAGTTCAAAACCTTTATTTCAAAGATGAAGAGGCATAGAAAATTTTAGCACTTTGAGAAACTTTATACTAGTTCAAGACAACAGAACTTCAAAGAAAGTCTCAAGGCAGTGTTTTTGCTACATGTAGTATTATTTCCCACCTTTTGTAATTTCCATAAAACATTCAAAATTTACAGGGATATTGATAAGTAGAGGGGAAAGAGCACTGGGCAGTGATAGTGAACTTCAACCTTTTTATCTTCACAGATGCTTTTTCTTATCAGTACTTCAGAAGTCTTTCCTATGTCCCTTTTCCAAATGTAATCGCCTATCATCATTGATTTCTGCTACTTCTGTTCCTGACCTTTGCATAAGTTGAATCATAGAGTTTGATCTTATTTTACTTTGATTTATTTTGCATGTTGTTATGTTAATGAAAGTCATCATTTTCATATGTAAGGTGTCTTAATTACTTTTCTCTCATCACTGAGACAAAATACCTGACACCCAAAGTTAAAAGGGGAAATGCTTATTTAACTCACAGTTTGTAGAGGTTTGAAGCCATAATCAGCTGGTTCCAAGGCAGGGAGGCTTGGCAGAAGGGTGTCCCAGAGAGCAAACCTACCTTAAGGGCAAAAGCAAGCAAACAAGGGGAAGAGAGAGGACCTTCCTTTTGCTTCTTATATTCTATTCAGCCTACTGGAATTAGGCAGTGCCAATGCAATCAGTGGACTGATCTAGCTGTCACTCACCCTTAATCTCAGCTCTCTTAATCCAAGCAGTGCACTATGAGCAATTACATACTCTAGATTCAGCCTCTGAACAAGTCCTATGACCACGTGAGGTTTGTGGCAGTGGGGGGGGGGCAGCTAGAAAAGCCATAAAATAAAGCAATAGTTTATCTACGTTGCTGCATAGTATTCTCCAATATATCACAATTCATTGATGTTTTTTCTCTACTTTGGGAGAATATATTATTTTGCTTTTGAGTTACTGCATGTAATACTATTTTGAAGATTTTAAAAAATATTTGTACATGGTTTTGTTTACACACAT
>PVJA010001878.1:0-116727 GCA_004027025.1 Myocastor coypus
CCCTTTGTTTACTATTTCATTTTCTTTAAATGTATTTTTTCTTTCAAGAATCATGTTATTGCAGGCAATCTACTCGGGCCTGCCTTCTGTTCCCCTCTTGGGCAGAAGCTTTCTTTCCCAATAAATTTTCTATTCTAAACCAAAAAAAAAAAAAAAAAAAAAAAAAAAAAGGAATCATTTTATCTATGTGGGGTTAGGAATTATGTATATTATCAAGGTAGAGGATACTTAACACAGAGCCAACACAACG
Source organism: Myocastor coypus (assembly GCA_004027025.1). Lineage (NCBI taxonomy): Eukaryota > Metazoa > Chordata > Mammalia > Rodentia > Myocastoridae > Myocastor > Myocastor coypus. Next base: position 251 of record PVJA010001878.1, read on the forward strand.
CAACTCATCTTATTGCAACTCTCACAGGGAGAAATATCTCAAGGAACAAGATGTATTTCTGCCGTCCATTTTTTTTTTTTTCCAGTGGGAGTTGGCCTTGTAATCACTTCTGTAGCCTCCGGGCTGGTCTTGAACTCAGAGACCCTGCTGGTTCAACTCCCACGTTCTGGGCTTAAAGTCATATGCCTTCACAGCCAGTTCCCTGCCTAGCCTTCTTGTTTCAATAGCCTCTACTTTGAATGCACTGAACCTTGTTATAATGTTCTGTGTAACTAGTGACAGCCTTTTTTATTTTAATTTTTATTTATTCATTTGTTTTTGACAGCCTTTTTTAAAACACACAATAAAGCGCTGTTTAAGCCCAGGGATTGGATAGTTGCCAAGGAGGTAGTCTGAAAACTGCTTACATTTTAATTCTGCATCTGGTCATGAAGCAGTTTTTGTTAATCAATTACCACTTCACTGACTAACTGATAGCGGCAGCTGTCCTAGGCACTATCCCTACCAGGAAATGTTATAAAGATAATGCAAGATTTGAACTGGTTGTGTTATGTTGCATTGTTTTCATTCTAAACTGAAATTTGAAAACTATTAGCTTAATAGTCATCGTCTTGCTAGGAGTTGTAATTATTGGATTAATGAATTTACTATACCAGAAAATCTGAGTTAGCCTCATACTTTAATTATCTATTTAGGAATTCTAAGTATAGTACGAGCATACTTTCCTTCCTAGAATCATTTACCATTTCAAGTAGGACCTTTATTTGATTCTTTATTTTCCAGGACTTTATTATCTATGCAAAGTCTGACATTTTACAGATTGAAGATACTAAATTTGTCTTTTTCGACCATCTGTGTTAATTCTTGTGCTAAAATCATCACTTATCATTTTGCCCTAATTAAATTTAACTGTATGCATCATTCAATGCCCTAATAACTCACTGCAATCTTTTCTTTCTCCTTGACAAAATCAACTTGTATGTATGCTCATAGTAACTATAGCTCAGTGTCTCTAAGATAGATTAGTATGTGCTGCTAAGAACGTCCTCAGAAAACAGCTGGTACTCAGAATGATCCTCCTGTTTGCAGCCTCCTCAGCGCTGGCATTTCAGGCATGTGCCACTATGCCTCCACTTAGTCGCCAGCTCAGTGAGCCTGGGGCCAGGGCAGCATGTGGTGTCAGGGACTGAACCAAGGTCTCTCTGCATACCTGAACAGGCACTTAGTCTGATGAGCTATCTCAACATTGACATTTGGCTTTTCTTTTGTAATGGCTGGCTCAACCTTCCCTGGGGGTGGGGCTGGTGCAGCATGTGGTGCCTGGGATCGAACCATAGTCCCTGTATTTGGCTAAGTTTGCCTAAGAAGGCGATTTAGATCACTGAGTCACCTCGCCAGCCCATCGACATGTACATTTCTCAAGAAATACATACAGATATATTGAACATCACGTTTATGTTCTTTGCTTTATTATCAGTGTTCTCCTTAGTCATATTTTGTATATTTGTCTTTGCCTTCATTATCTTTATCATTCCACTCAAGTGTCCAAATGAGTGCATTTGATTTCCTTGTAAATAGTGCTTTGATATATTATGTTTTTGTAGAAGTGTTTTTCATTCGTTGAGTGATATTTGCCATCCTCAAATTTTGAGTCAATACAACTCTAAGAACTAACCAGTACTATTAGACTTTGTGGTACTTCTGGTGTTTGATATTCCAAGAATTTTATTTCTGAATGCTTGCTCTGATATGCAAAAGCTCTCCCCTAGATGACTGAAAAAAATCTCCACTGATTTCTTTAAATTTTCCCTTGTAGACTTCAGCAGTTTTAGAATGCCACATTTATTTTCTGCATGACATAAGTTTCATTTCCATGTTGTAAAGACAAACTTGAATCTGTATATCATGCTGTATGCTTAGCACAAATTAAAAGTTATTTTGTTTAGTTTCAATATTAATTACAGACTTTATCTAGATTTGGAGTACATTATGGCTTCCAATGATAACTGTAGAGAACTCGGATTGTTTCTTATAGTTCCTCCTCTATACCGTCTACCTTTATCCTTTGGTTGACATATTATTTTAATGTGGTAACATTGTAATTGATGAACTAACATTGATGATGTGATAATACTACTATTAAAGTTCATAAGACACATAATGGTTTATTTTACATGTTTTGCAGCTTTTAATAAATGCAGAAAGACATATATCCACCATTAAAATGTCATACAACACAATTACCCTGTGATAAACATTTTGTAGTATACTCATTAATATTTTTAACCTAGAATTTTTGAAAACAAATGATCTTTTATTTCATAATAACATTTAAATTTTGAAATGTCAAAGAACCATTTGGTATACAGTGTATGATCATAATACATGATAAATATTTACATTAAAAATTATTACAAGAAAAGGATCAGCTTAATAGCTCAGTGGTCTAAAGTGCCTGCTTAGTCAGAGCAGAGTGGCCAGGGTTCAATCCCCAGAGTTTGTGCTGACCTCATCTGTGGGGCATGCTAAGATGGTAATTTAGTTTGGGTGTGGTGGCATGCTTCTGAAATCCCAGCACTTGGGGGGCTGAAAACAGGAGAATCACCATAAGCCAATATGTATAATGGGACCCTGTAAGCTTTGTCTTCAATATAGAAAAAATTATTACAATAAAAGTCATACTGCCTCTAATGCTAATAGCACCCCACATTACTTCAAACATACTCCATATTCTCAAGCAATTGTGCAAGTTTCTTGAGTGTCTTTAGAAGGTGTAATAAAAATATGTTGAATTCTGTTTGCAGGTATCATCTAAGGAAGAAGCAGACATGTATAATATGCTTTGTCCTCAAGCACTTCACTCAGTGGATCTTGACCTGTGCCTCTTCTGAGTCTTCTTCAAAGTGAAAGTGACCACAGAAGGCAGGAAGGTTTTACAATCATTTTCATGCATGATGTCATCCATGAGATCTAAAGATGGTATTTTGCCAAGAGCTGTTACTGCCTTATGCTGTCTACAGATCTTTAAAAAAAATGATGGAAAGCTTAAAGTCTTAATGACCAAATTCCACCTCGAGAAATCTGATCCATACCCTTTCCAGAAAACTATGGTTGAGTATGAAGTTATGGGGACCCATGCCCACCACACAATTGGGAAATGAAGGCTGCCTCACAGATGTGGGAATTACTTTTTTTTTTTTTTCTGATTTCAAAAGTTGATACCAAAGCAAATGAAGTGCCCTTTGTCAAAGGTAATAATCTGCTGAATGCCTAGTGATCTTTCTTTTTAATCTTTTTGTACCTACCTTTTTATGATAGTGTACCTTGAAAAATGCAAAACTATTTCTTTCAACACTCTCAGAGATTTTGATTTGAGACCTTTGTGGTTTTAGTATCTGTAACCTGAAGAGCCAGACCTAGTTCTCTGTCTGAATTTTTCAAATTTCTTTAGAATGCATTCACCTTTCATCTTCTCCTACTTTCTCTTAGATAATAAACCCAAAATATAAATGAAATCACATTAAAGGTAGAAAATAGGAAGTAACTTAGTATTCTTTTTAATGTTAAAAGGAAGAAAAGACCTATGAAGAAGTAAGGGGACTGAAAAAAGATGTCTCCTGGAATTGGACAAAGAGAAAGGAAATAGAGTTTGTAAATGGGGAGAGAGTTAAAAGCAGGAAGAACAGGGAAGGATGAGAAGGTTGAGGTGGAAAAAATGGAGGTGATATGTTCCTGCTCCCCACCATTAGTGTTACCATGTACTGTAAACATTTGGTAATTGTGGCCGGGCGTGGTGGCTCACGCCTGTAATCCCAGCACTCGGGAGGCTGAGGCAGGAGGATTGGTGTGAGTTCGAGACCAGCTTGGGCTACAAAAGTGAGCTCAAGGCCAGCCTGAACTGCATAGCGAGACCCTGTCTCAAAAAGACAAAACAAAATAATAATAATAATAATAATAATAAAACATTTGGTAATTGCAAAAGATCTTAAAGGACCTGAAGTACTTCACTCCATCAGTGTGGCAATTCCTAAATTAAAGCTAGTTCAGAGATCCTACTGAAGTCAGCTATTCACCTCCTGGGGATCTTTCAAGAACTGCAATCTTGTAGCACAGTAATGTTTGTCCACCCAGGTTTATAACAGGGCAATTTGCTATAGTTAAATCCTGGAAACAACCCAGATGTCCATCAATTGAAGAATGGATAAAGACGATGTGGTACTTGTATATTAATAGCCTATTAGTCAGTTATAAAGCTTGAGAAATTTGAATCTCTGGTCATTAAATGGGTGCAAATAGAGAACATGCACTGAAGTGAAATAAATCAGACTTGCGTGTGCGACATCATATTGTCTCTAGTGTGAGAATCTGAAAGAGAAAAATGGGATCTAAAGGGTAAAATAAATACTGGAGACTGGGAATGAAATTACTTCAAAAAAAAAAAAACTTACTGAGTTGAGGTGAAGGACAGGAGAGGCAGTGGGGGAGATTTATCTATGTATGTAAGCCAGATGATTTTGGTAACTGTACTGTGCATTTCTGCTGGTTTATGGATAGAAACAGTTAATGCTTTAATTTATTTTGCCTCCTTTTTCCAATTCTCTTCTTAATTTCTTATACATCTTTTTCTTTTTTCTTTCTTCCAATTTTACATGCATATATCTGGTAATATGAATACCTGTTTGGAACGCAACACTATATATTACAACAAATACTATGGAATTCTTATTACATTGCTAAGTGAAATTCTCTGTCACCTGTAATTTTTTGCCATTTTGGTATTTATATTTTCTGAATTTAGCACAGGTTCTGTCGGGTCTACAGGATCTCACTACATAGATCAGACTTGTTGTGACTCTCTTATTTTTAGCCTCCCAATGAGCTGGGATTACAGGTGCATGACAGCAGGCCCAGTCTCAATCCTCTTTTCAGCGTGCCCTCTGGGCAGGGCTGGTATTGCATGCCAGGGATCCAACCCCGGCTGCTGCACTCTGCCTGAGCAGGTGCTTTAGTCCACTGAGCAATCAGGCTGACTCTTATGTTATGTTTTATTCCAAGTAATTCTTTACTATCATAAAAGCTTTCTCTTAGTTGATATGTATGTATATATTAACCTATTGAAATACTATTTGAGTACTCTGAATTGATTACAGATTTGTATATATGATACACAGCATTCTGGCCTCTTAGTTGAGCTTACGATTTAATTTCAGTTTTGGAATATTGTTTAGACATAGTTTATTTAATTCTAATTAATGTTTAAGTGTTTGACTATTGTTTAATTTTAATTTTTGTTTTATGATTATACTGTACCTTTGACTTATAAGAAACGGTATGATGTATTCTTCTGGTATTATAAATTTAAAAAGTATGCTTCCATTGACTTTATAGAAATTTATTTAGTTCTTCCTTCTGTTTTACACAGACACACACTAAAAATATGCACAAAACCTGACATAACATTGGTAACTGTTTTGCAGAAATTTTCAATGACCTTTTAAATAGGTTCATGTAATAGGACTATTGTTTACATAATCCTGCATAACTAACATTTTGAGAGCTCTTTATTCTTAATCCCAGACATACATCAGCTTCTTTTGCCTAGTTGATTATGGTCTTTGTTATTTTCTGTATGCTACATCTGGAGATATTAAAATATTTTTAGTAAAATACTTTGCTTTTAGTTTTAAAATTTGTGTTTGCTAAGTATAAAATTCAGTGAGGACAGAAACTGTTTTCAGTCCTTTGAGTTAATTACTCTAATTTCTTACCCACTTACATTTTGTTTTTCTAATGTGGAATAAGATGTTCTTTATTTTTGTTTCTCCATAGCTAATATTTTTGTCTTATGTGTATGCTTTGCTGATTTTTTCTTTGCAATTAGCTTTGGATAGGTATTTGTTTTGCATCTTGGTATGATTCTATTCACTTTTTTGCAAAAGGCCTCATTTGTCTTGGAATTGTGCTATTATTTGACCTAAATTTAGAAATCTTAAATATTTACTTGCTGCAGATCCTTTTCTATTTGGAGAATTATTATTACTTGAATATAAGTTTGTTGATTTTGACACAGTGATCTATTATATGACTGATCCCCAAATTCTCCATTTATATTTTAGACAATTATTTTATCTTATTTTTTAAATATTTATTTATTTATTTATTTTTCTTGTTTCAGAACTTTTGTTTAGTTGTTTATTTATTTTTATGTCAGGCTCAGCCTGCCCTGAGAGCAGGGCTGGTGCAGCATGTGGTGCCAGGGATCGAACCGTGGTCCTTGCAGCTGCCTAAGCTTTCCTAAGCAGGCGCTTTAGACCACTGGGCATTCCTGCCAGGCCTAGACAATTTTAATTGTTATATTAATTTATGTTTGTAAATACTTTATTCATAACATGTTATGTGTTTATCTCATGTTATATATTCATTTCAGAAATATTTCTCTAAACTTCTCTTTGTCTACATCTTACATCTTTCATATTTTAATATTTGTCTGCAGTTTTTGATATGCTATATAATTGATTTTCCATAAATTTAATGAAAATCAAAGACAATGTTTTAAAAAGTTATTTTATACTGTTTTGTTGACTATATATATAAGTTTTGGTATGTGTATACAAATCTCTAATCAGGGCAAGCCCACTATATGAAGTAGTACCCACAGATTTCACTGGCTTATTATACTTAACCTTGTGTGCTGCTGGCAGCTTGCCAAGCAGTAATCCAATTTTCATAAACACAGTTATTTTTCTAGAATATCATATTTAGGGGCTCATTCAGCATATACTTTCTCAATGCTGGCTTGTTTCAACTGGCATATTGAATTCTAGTTATATATTTAGTGTGTGCACCTACAGTTAGTGCTTTAGGTCTGCGTAAAATGCTCTTATATAGGATTTTACAGCATCCAATAAAATTTTTTGAAGTTAATGGTAAAAGTGCTTTGAACACTCAAGACACTATTACTAGACTAAGATACCTGGTTCACCTGACAAGAACATGATTAGTTGCATTATATTTGCCAAATTTCCTTTCAAAGTGACTATCATTTTGTATTCCTTTTTTTTGTTTTTTTTTTCATTTTGTATTCCTTTATGACATGTCAGAGTACCATGTGTATAAAGGCTTGGTAGTACTTTGCATTGTTTTAGTATTCCTCTTTAAATTTAATCATACAATGTGTGAAATGGTCACTCCTAAAAGTTTTCATTTTTGTTCTTTTAATGATAAATATTAAACACAGTGCCACGCAGGCCAGTGGGAGGGAGGGGACTGGCCAGGCCTTGATGCATCTAACAAGGTAAATTCATTTTAACATCTAATTTGAGATACTGAAAGTTCAACCCACAGCATTATTTTATCTAAACTATCTAGAGAACTCAAGAATAAGCAAAAAAATGAAATGAAATTAAGAGAATTATAAAATATTTGAGTTGGATATCTATCTATCTATCTATCTATCTGTGCATGTGTGTATGTGTGTATAGCACATTCTTTTTACGTAATGGAGTGCTACTAAATCAAAAGAAATGGAGAACTGGAGACTTCTATGGATGAAAGTTCATTTTTGTGAAGGGATTTTTTTATTCTCTTGAGATATAGATGTGGATTTTCTGTTGTCCATCACAATGATGCTTTGCTTTGATGGATTTATTTATTTATCTATCTATCTATCTATCTATCTATTTATTTATTTATTTTTTGTTTTATTTTGAGACAAGGTCTTGCTATGTAGTTAAGGCTGGCCTTGAGCTCACTTTTGCAGCCCAGGTTGGTCTCAAACTCACACCAATCCTCCTGCCTCAGCCTCCTGAGTGCTGGGATTACAGGCTTGCATCACCACATGCGACTTGCTTTGATGGATTTTGTGACTGCGGAAGAACATTTTGTTTCATGGGATTAAAGGTGCTTGTCATGGTGTTTAAATGGTGAAATTTTCTAATATTTTAAATAAGTTTGCAAATATAATACTTAGGTTCTTGAGAAGGCACTTAGTCCACTGAGCAATCTCACCAACCCTCACAAGTACTTAATAGTGATTTCTGTTTTTGTCTTTTTTCTTCTGCTGCTTTCTTCGGACTGCATTTATCCTTTCATCTAATCTCTAATTTGCTACATGGGATAATTGATTTGAAACATTTTTTCTAATTTTGTGTAAGTAGTACTATGTTTTTACCCCATCCTAATTATTTTCACTGTGTACACTGTGTGAGTTTTTATTCTATCAAAATTCTGTATAGAATTACATTGCTTAATATTTGATTTTACTGATCATTTTGAGTCACATAAAGTTACTGTTATATTCAGATACTATATTGGATACGATATAAATATTTTATAATTCTTAAAACATATTTTGTAATTCAGACTGCATTTCACAGATGAAATGTTCCATATGAACTTATGAAAATAGCCATTGTTGAGATGGATGAGTAAATTATTCTTTGATGTTAATTTAGTCAAAAATAATTGAAAAGTCATTTTGATCTGCTGTCTCTGTATTAATCTTCTAATTAGTGACAGAGCACCACTGAAGCCTCCAGTATTGCTTTAAGTTAGGGTTTTTGTCTTTTCAGATTTATACACTTTTGCTTTATGTCTTTTGAGCTCAATTTTTAGAATCATGTGCATTTGGAATTGTGTTTTGCTGCAGAATTGTCTTCATAATATTTGTTTTGACTCCTTTCCCTTTTTGTATTTTTATTGAGTCCTCTATTATTACCAGAGCTACTCTGCTGTTCTTTATCCTTAGTGGTGAACAGATTTTTACTTGGATATTTTATTGTACTACATTATTTTACTCATGTATATTATATGCTTGCATTTATACTTAACATATGAACACTTACTTTTATATTTATATTTACTTGTATGTATTAAAAATAGGATTCTGTTAGAGTATGCCTGCTGAATATATTCTTTTATAGAAGTGAAAGTTTCTGGCTTCTCTTTGGGGTGAAGGAATCATGCTATTTTCAATAAAGGTAACAATCTATATGTTTGAAGGAAATTTACCTTCTTAAATTTTTCAGACATTTTCTCATATGAAGGTTTTCACTCTAGAATTTGATATTTTTCACTACTTAGATTTTTTACTTTTTTAAATGGTCATTATAGGCATAAAATTTACTACATTGTGCTGAAAATGTCATATAGTTTATATTATTCATCTATTCTATATCACAATGCACAGTGCAAGTATTTCTGCACATTTTAAATAATGTAAAACAATTACTAGTTTATAGTAATATGAAAAGGTTAAGTTAATTTGCACATTTATTTATATTATTATATCTGTGTTTTTGATAATCCCCAATTCTTTTTGTCTTCATCTAGTTGTAATTTCTTTATCTACCTGAGAGATTATTTTTCATCTGGTTTCATCTGTAGCCTAATGCAGTTTTTCATTATTTTAGTTACTCTCATTTTCTAAATATCTCATATGTGACTTACAAATTCTATCTCCTTATCTCCTGGGCTTGTTTTGGCTAGGCTGGAGGTCTGAGCTTGCTGCTTACTCTTTCATTTTGACATATTTGCAACTCCCAATGTTTGTTCAGACTGAGCAGTATTGAAGGACCACGACATGCGTCAGCAAGTCTCTCACAATATTGGGGAGGGATTGTGGTAGGTTCACTAAAGCTCCTACGATGTGGATTTCTGCTTAGCTTCCACCGTGGTCAAGGGAGTGTGAGCTGCAGTTCTGGAAATCTCTGAGGATAGTGGGCTTGTGCAAAGATCAGCAAAATTTCTGAGACTTTGGTGTGGTGAGACAAGACTTACTAGGTTCCCTTCATTGTATAGTGTCCACCTGCATAATCAAAATTTCCATGCAATTGTGCTAGGCATCGGCCTGGCCTATTATTTTATTTTCCAACATTGATGCAGAAATAAGTTTATATCATATCTACCTCTGTAAAGTTTTACTGAAATTTCTCTTGTATGCCACCATGCACTGCAAGTGTGAAAACTAATTTTCTTTCTGAAAACATAATGTCAGTGTAAACAGAAAATGCTGACAATTTTGTGTTCAGTTTTAGTTAATCCTAAAATAAATTTGTAACTTTATCAAAACAGTTTTTCCAGCCAGATATTTCATTGCAGGGTGCAATTACTTTTTATAATTTTGAAAAATTACCAGAAACATGTTATTGTTCCTGATTTTTTTATTTAATTCTATTTTAGTGTAAAGCAAATTATACCTGGCATTACAAAGGATGGCTTAAAGCTTTACTGTTTTTACACAGTAACCACTAAATTTTCATGGTGAACAGCCAGCAATGTCCTTTGTGCTTTATACTGGGTAGAAGATGAAGAGTGGAACCCTTTTACTATGTTATCTTGCTACTGGGAGTACTTTCTTTACTTCTTGAAGGAATTTTTTTTTTTTCCTAGAAGCAAACTGACTTAGTTTAATCAGTAACAGACTTTTTGAAGCTATGCTTCTATTTCTTTTAAAGATGGACTATTTCAGGTCATTTATACTTCTGTTTCATTGTCTTGGGTAGTTTAAAGTTGAAATTTTTGTCGAGTGAAATAGACTCCTTTGTCTTTTATGTAATAAACTTCTAAAACCTTCCTCGTTCTCGCAGTTGAAATAAAACTTCATTCATTTTTATCATGACCTGTTTCTAACTTCAAAGTTCTCAAGTACAATGAAATTCACAAATCCATCCATCAAACAAAAAATACACTTATGTCTCTGATTTTTATATTGGATAATTTGAACATTAGTTGTTATGGTTTGTGTCTAGATGTTTCACAAAGCCTTTTATGGTCATGGGTAGGCTTGTAGAGTCTGTGATTAATTTCCAAACCAATGATGGGATTATGGGTGTCAGTGCTGCTCAGGTTATAGGTCTGACTGCTGTACCTGCCCTGGGGCAGTTGGCCTGCATACGATGTAAGACAGTGAGAAGTGCTTTCTGCCATTGATTCTCCCTTCTTGCTCTGCTTTCCATTGTCATGAACTGCTGCCCTCTGCCGCTTGACACTCTGCCTCAGAGCTGGCGGAGCAGGATCTGATACTTTCACACACCGGGAGCCAAATGAAACTTTCCTTCTATAATTTTCATTGTCAGGTATTTTGTGTCAGCAATGAGAGAAATCTAACTAAGACACTTGTATATTTGGCTTTTTGTTATTATGCGTTTCTGAACATATGTTCATCTTATCCTTCCTTCCTGGCTTTTTCTTTTGTAGGAAAGAAAAAAGTTTACTAAATGTAATGAGTGGACAACTGGTGCTCCATTTGTGATACCTTGCTAAACTATATCAGTGTGCTTGGGTGTGGGAGGCTCCCCTGCAAATCGTTGCTAATGGCATACAAAGAACTGGAGAGAAACAGGGAAGTGAATAAATGGGATATATATATATATTTATAATTTATGTATAATATAAAATGTAATACTTTCTTTATAGCATAATATATATTAATTATATTATATTATTTTATTTTAACTGCTTGTTTATTAATAATATGTAATTATATATGTCACATAACATATAATATACATTATATAATAATATATTACATATTATAATATATAATATATTTCTTTTATAAAGGACATTTCAGGTTATATGCAGCAAAATGTAAGGAAATGATACATAACATATTAAGAAAACTAGGGCTGGCCAAATAGCTCAGCAGATTAAAGCACCTGCAAGCAGACACAGGGGCTGGTGTTAGACCCCTGGGCCTGCAGAGCCTGCCCAGCTCCTTGGGCACACTAAGGAGACAATTGAGACTGGGCATGGTGGTGCACGCCTGTAATCCCAGCCCTTGGGAGGCTGTGAACACGCGTATCACTATGAGTCTGATCTAGTAGTGAGAGCTGAGCACCCTGTAGACCTTTCCCTAAATGCATAAAGAAAAAAAAGAAGAAAGAAGAAAAGAAAGATGAAAACTACACTAGCCTCTAAAAGCGAAACAAATTTTCTCTCCTCTATAGGATAACAAATAAATAGGATTGAGAAATAAGTTTATTATAGTAGAAATACTAGCAGAAATGATGTCTGGAAAGCACAGTGAGAAGGTCAGTGTGAATATCGTCACTATGTTCTACATCTATGTACGGTTATGCTAAAATAAAACAAACTCTTCTTCTTCTTAAGAATTGTGCCACACTCACAGGGTATTTTCCCTTTGTCTTTAGAAAAGTCTTGACTTTACTGTTAAAATTCACTGATGTCGGCTGAGGAGACAGCACCAGAAACATCTGTCTGGCAACTTCAAGTCCTAAGTGTGTAAGAAAAAAAAATAAAAAGCAATGAGTGTACAATAGTACCTATGAATTTTTATACTCCAGATCTCTAAATTACTTGTCTAGAGAGAACATATTCTGCTGTCAGCCACAGACTCTCTTTCTGATAATATTAAATGTTAATTAAATATTAATGCTCATTTAATGCTTTTTTTTTTTTTTTTTAAAGCACCTGGCCCATTTCAACTGTGACAATGGTAAAGGGTATACAGTGACAAGACAGATAGAAAAGAACTTGAGTTACAGTGAAGTACATTGTGTTACAAATGGAAAATAAAAGATGTGAAAAATTCAGGTGGGTACCTGCTGGAATCAGAGGACACAGCACAAACATTTTACATCTACAGAGAAACAATAGGCATTGGTTAAAAAATGCAAAAATTGATATTGTATTCAAATTAAAATTTGATTTTTAGCAAATTAAATGCTATTTTAAGTTGATGAAATAACATCAATTCATATATAGTGGAGTGTGCTGCAAAAGTACATGCTACAAGACTAACATATGACCTAAGATTTGGCATGGAAAATAAAAAAAAAAAAAAAAAGAAGTGAGAGAAAATGGATAGGGTAGGAATTAAATTTTATTGAATAAAATTTTTAGTGGATTAGATTTATTTAATGTAACAGAGTTGGAGAAATTAGTAGAAAATTATACCACCTTCTTTTGAAATAGTTGAGATACATTTAAAATTACTGTCATTTATTTATGTATACTCCGATGAATAACCATTCATATATGCCCTTGATTTGCTAGTTCAGAGGGTCTGCTCCTGTTTCTTGTTACATTTAAAGAACATTTGCTTCCTAATAAGTGTGCTCTAAACACTAAAATTATAATACTAAGGAAGGAAACAATATTTCTAGTCACAATAATTTGTTCAGTGAAGATTGAATCAATAGCTGTCTAGAATTACAGCAGAACAGACAAGAGAATATGGTGCTTTGCAATTCCAGAGAAAATTGAAAACCTAGTCCATATCATGGGATATCAAATTAGATGAAAACAGAAATGTCTGCCACATGTATTAAGGGTGCTGTGTCCAAATAATTTAAATAACTTTACAGTATGAACTTTCCTGTAAGGGCTGTCCTTATAGCTCAGCGGACTAAAGCGCCTGCTTTGCCAGAGTGCAGCAGCTGAGGTTCTATCCCTGAGCCTGTGGGGCTGGCCTTGACCCCAGGGCTCAATGAGAGGGCAATTGAGAAGGCATGGTGATGTCTGCCTGTAATCCCAGAACTTCGGGAGGCTGAAAACAGGAGAATCATTACAGCACCGATCTATGCAGTGAGACCCTGTATCCCCTGTCTTAATGTATTAAAAAAAAAAATAACTCTATAAAATGATTCAGTGGCCTAAAGCACCTTCTTAGGAAAGCTTAGGCAACCACAGGGATAGAGGTTCAATCTCTGACACCACATGCTGTGCTAACCCCACCCTCAAGGCCGACTGAGCTGGCCATAACACACAAAAAAAGAAAAAAAGTAATCTACCATAAGTTTGATGTGTTGTAAGGCTTTTGTTTTAAATTTTTAAGTCCTTTAGGAAGTTAAAGGAGTAAATAGATTGGGTCATGTCTTAAATAATAGTGGAACTGTTGGCTGAGTTGGAAGTATTGCTTTGGAAAGAATCCTTAGGCTGAGGAAATAATGCACTATACCAGCATAGATAATCTATATTCATGAGATGCATCAGCATAAGAAAAAATGTTATCAGGCATTTTCTAGGCCAAAGAGGTCAAACTAAATCAACTTTCCACCAAGCATCTTGTTGGCTTCTATAATAGTGAGTGCCCTACTGAAGTGGCACGTTGCTTTTGGCCTCACACACTGGGCATTCATTACCCACAACAGTAAGATCAGCACCCATGAGAAGGCTGTAACATTAGACCAATGCATAATTTCCATCCTTGCATATGGCTTCTGTGTTGATGGGAAACTGGAGCAATGAATTAGACGACCTGGTGACCTGTTGAATGGGTCTAGGGAATACGGACAGGGACACCAATATTGGATGCTATCCGTTGTTCAAATGTAAGTTATAAAAAGAACACGTACATGCTTGCCAGAAAGATACATTCCTCAGTATTATAAAAAGTTGCAAACATATTGATAGAGAGATATTTTAACAAATGTTTTAGTGTTTTGGTAGGTTAGTATTCAATGTTGCTGAAGTTTAGTTGGAGACTTTTTAATAGATCTTGTCTAATTTGGGGCTACTCTCTGAGACACTTGAATATATAATATATTTCACATCCTACTATTTCAGAATGATAAAATTTAGCCTTGGTCGGGATTAACAAATAACTGTTGGATATTTGAATCAAGAGAAACTGCAACAAACAATAAAATATTAAAAGAACCTAGCACACCGAAGCCCATGAGAGAACTGATGGTCAATGTAAGTAATTAGTTTTTTCATCAAACAAACAGGTGATAGATCATAGACCTGGTAGAGGAGATAAAGAGAGAAAAGGGGAATGCTTCAATGTGAAATTATACATCGATAAAGCCACTGAACTAATTCTGAGAGTTATACTAGAGCCAGCCCGGTCTCTAGATCAAATTGAATCTGCACTAATAGATGAGTTTGCATCTCACCTTTTGACATCCTGCTACTCCTATTGAGACTGTGCCTGTCTTCAGGCTTGACAGTTATGACATGACAGGGTGCACCTTCTTTATTTTCATCATGCAGATAAAACTAGACAGTTTCCACGGGGTTCTCAATGCTCCAAGCGAATTTACCCTCACATCTCAGGGCCACCACAGAGTGCCACCACTCAAGGTACTAAGGGCTCCTGCATGTCCTCCACGTGAGGATCAATCTGTGGAGTTCTCAGGCTTAAGTAATCTCTGGAGTGAGTGACGGCATATTTTAAATCTAAACAGTGTTGTGTTATTTTACAGATGCAGATATTTAAAGGTTTTAACTTCACTAGGGAGGTTTTCCTCAACTTCCTACTTTTTGAAGTGGCATTGATATCATAGTAAAAGTGTTTTCCCATAAAATTCAGCATGAGTATTAAAAAAAAAAAAAAAAACTAAGGAAATTAAAGAGGAGGAGGTGTTGAAATTTCACAGATGTATCTCTTCAAAGAATGCATTATAGTGTAATGGGATACCAATATCTATAGTTAAAATATTTTTAAAGTACATTTGAAAAGCTTTCAAGGGTATGTACCCTGACAAACTGTAAGTATGTGTTGCAAACTCTCTGAAACCATTGAATCCAGAAGGAGACAGGGTACAATTAAAATAAAAGCAATCGAACAAACAATACAAAATTAAAAAAAATACAAAATAAATGCCACAAACTAAATAGATACAGCATAAATACACACACAGGCACACACACACACACACACACACACACACAAGACAGTGCAGAACTCTAGTGTAGATGAGAGGAGTTATTTAATGGTCCCTCAAGTAATTATAAAATCTTGTTTATAGTGGAAAAAACTGACTTTATTGGCTCTTATGTGTTATTTAGTTGAAAAGATGAAAGATTATCACTGTAATCATTTTATTCTTAAGAGGAAGGAAGTTTGAAAGTAATATATTAATTCAAACTTGCCAAAATATTCTCCCTACTCACTGTCAGAAATTAAAATTCATTTGTCCATTCCTAAAAGAGTCACAGTTTTACCAGAAAAAACTGTTAATTTAAGGCAATCCTCTGCTTCAAGTGTAATTAGTTACAGGTAAATAGACACAATCATAATAATCCCTGAGTTTTTACATGGATTTAATTTAGATAAATTATTTGAATATTATTATATTATATTACATCATATTATATTATAGAACTAGTTTGTTAAAGACTCATTGTGTTAAGTTTGTAGTTAAGAAAGTGTGATTTTAGCAATATACTGTTTTTCTCCCAAAATTTAGGCTTTTTGACCTTGCATTAGACTTAGATATTACATATTGGAATGTTAAGGACTATTAAAACATTGCAACTGAAGTAAAGCCAGGTGAAATTCACCTACATTGAAAAAGTAACAAAACAATCTCTTGACTGAAATTCCAGATGAAAGACTCACTGTGGACTAAAATCATAATCCCAAAACAGATCCTTAAGGATATTTGTGATATCTCAATGCAGGTTTTAGCTACTTGCTGATCTCATTCTTCACACAATGAATAAATCCATTCATTAAACTTAGAAAGATAGATGTTAGCCACTTCAGTTTATAACATCCTTTCAGCTTCTCAATCCATAGCCAGGGATCCTTCTACACTAAACATCCTGACATAATATCCTGGAGTATACATTGACATGTTTTGCTTGGAATTGACAAGCTTTTGCTCTCAAATATGGGTCATACATCCATTACAGGAGATGAAGAATCTGAGAAAAGTCCTATATCTTGAATGTGTGAACTATGAATGAGCTGGATTTCAAATGGGAAGTATTAGTTAGGCTATAGAATAGGCCAGTGAAACAACCATACATTTCATGAATTAATAAAAGAGTGTCATTTATGTTATTACACAATGGCTTGTGATTATAATCACTGAATTTGTACATCCCATAGTAATTTTGAAATTAATTCTTCCCTAAATTAATTCTTTCAAATTTTTTAATTTGAACTCTTTTTTTTTTTTTTTCACAAATAGCTCAATGGCACAGAGTGTTCCAGGTGGAAGCCAAGACTTGGGCAAGATTAAATGTAGAGAAATGATGAAATCAGCATCTTATTTTTGTCTGTATTGGGTAGGTAGCTTCCAAACACAGAGCTCTATATGGATGTAAGGTAATCTGGGAACACAGCTTTAACTGTGCACCCAAGGATAGAAAATACATTAGCTGATAATACATTCATGCTCGTGCAATGTCACCGGCTAATTATTTCCATCTTATTGATAAATTTGCTTACTCTTTACTGTTAAATACTACTTTATATGCATTGAGTTTGAAATTATTATTTATCAAGTATAATAGTGAATTATGTGAATGAATTAATACAACAAAATCAACGATAAATTTAGACGAATATTGTGGTTCAGTGTGTTCCTCATTGTTCATGTGTTAGAAGCAACTTCCATGAGAGTGCTGGTAGGTAGAGCCTGAGGAGAAGGGCTTGGGCGCGAGGGCTCCATACCCACGAGTGAGAATGGATGGGGCAGTGGCAACGCAAGATGCTGGTTAGAGTCAACTGGGATTTTTTTTTTTTTGTCTTTTTGAGACAGGGGCTCACTATGCAGTTCAGGCTGGCCTTGACCTCACTTTTGTAGCCCAGGCTGGTCTCGAACTCACACTGATTCTCCTGTCTCAGCCTCCTGAGTGCTGGGATTACAGGTGTGCGCCACTATAACAGGCTTCAACTGGAACTGTCAGCAAAAGAGATGAAAACATAGGTACCATTGAGTATAAAATAAGCTATACACAAAGAAACAAGTACTGTGTATTTCCTTTTAACTGCTAAACTGACAAAAAAAAATAATAGTAACAAGTTGACCTAAAAGTGGAAGACAGATTCCGCGGGAAGAAAAAGGATTCTGGCTGAAAGGTAAAAGGAAAACATAAAAGAAGGGTGGAGAGACATGAGCCATTTGCAGAATGTATACAGGAAGAACCACCGCAGAAAAACCCATAAAACTGTACAGTGGAGACATGGAGTAAAGTGGATTTGCCCTCTTGCACACACAGACCTATGTTTCTCTGTCTCTGTCGCTGTCTCTGTCTGTCTCTGTCTCTGTCCGCTGTGCCTCCACTGCTTTGTATGACATGATGATGCAGCAAAATGGTTTTTCTAGATGTTGACCCCTCAGTGTAGACATTCCAGACTTTAGACTACGAGTAATGGACATTTGACTCTTTGTAAATTGAATGGTGTGTGATATTTCTTAATAATAGCAATATCTTTCAAGAGACTGGGCATGGGGGTGCAGGCCTGTAATTCCAGCACTTGGGAGGCTGAGGCAGAAGGATCAGTGTGACTTTGAGACCAGCCTGGGTTACAAAAGTGAGTTCAAGGCCAGCCTGAACTGCATAGAGAGACCCTGTCTCAAAAAGACAAAAGCAAAACAAAACAAACAAAAAACAAAAAACCAAAACAAAAAAACTTATCTTGCTATAGACAGCATCAAAACAAAGCATGGCAACTTTTGTCTCACCAGTTTTTTAATCCTGTTTCCATGTCTGACTAAGCCTGTATTCTAACCTACAATTTATAAATGTCAATATATCTGAAAAGTAAAAGTCTATTGTTGTGTGTCCTAAACACTGCATTTAGCTCTGTAGATTTTCATGTGTACTAATTTTGCGGCATAACAGAAAAGCTGCTTTCATGTTGCTTGACAAGAAACCTGACTCCTTAAGCACATTCTTAAGATTCAAAGGATTCCGTTGGCTTCCAGCTGTCTCCACGGCAGCTGCGTCATGGCTGACTTGCATAGCAGGGCCAAACTGCTCAGCCCAGGGCAGCAGGAAAGCCCAGAAGATGCAGAGGAGCAGGCAGGAAGGCCCTGCGATCACAGGCATTATCCAGTCCCTGCCTCCATGCGACAGCCAGTAGTACCCATCCAGACGTCTTACTAATTTTTTGTGTGCTTGTTAATCTAGTCAAGGTGACACCTCACAATTAATGATCACAATTCATCCTTGATAAACTCAACAACCATACACATCTCCGTCAACCACACTCAATCTCCAAGTAAGGAGAGTAGCAGGGCCATATCCTGCCCAAACTTATTGGATTCTCCCGCAAAGGGTAATGCGCTAATTCCCTTCTCAGTGTCTTCACAGTCTCAATAATTTTCAAACATTTCGTCTCTTCTCATACTCAAGGCAGATTCTTAGCTTTAAATTTCTATAAAAGTCAAAATCAAGTTACGTCATTCAAAGCTAAAACCCTACAAAGCAAGAACTACCATCCTAAAAGGGTGAGATGGAAAGCCGGGCGTGGTGGCTCACACCTGTAATCCCAGCACTCAGGAGGCTGAGGCAGGAGGACTGGTGCAAGTTTGAGATCAGTCTGGGCTACAAAACTGAGCTCAAGGCCAGCCTGAACTGCATACTGAGACCCTGTCTCAAAAAGACAAAAAATAAATAAATAAATAAATAAATAAAAATAAAAGCGTGAGATGGAATGAAAGCAAGACTGAAAACAGCAGGACAAAGATGCATCACGCGTGGTACCTGAGGCACAGTAAAGTGTGGGTACCCAGTAGCCATGAAATGTGAATATCAATGGGTCTGGTCAGCCCCCCTCTGTGATTTGGTTCCTGTGATTTGGTGGATACTCACGTTCTTGTCATCTCAAACTTTCTGTAGTCACTTAACGCCTATTGTCTCATGCCATGCATTCTCAGGGGCAAGTTGTTTGACCTCCCAGGCCTTCCTTTAAAATCGTAATTAGAGCTCCCCTGACCCTGGAGCTCTTGCATTGAGCACACCAGCATCAGACTGACACGGATTAAATAAAGGTCTGTTGTTACTTGGGTGCCTTTGATTATGGCTACTGCCACCTTTGAGGACCTGGATGATTTAGTAGAGTGAAATAAATTCTGGAGATCAAAATCTTTCAAAGGCGCTGTTTTAAAAATTAATTTTTATATGTTTTGGTACAGAGCCCCACTATGCAGTTCTGAATCCGTATAGTGATCCTCTTGTTTTCAGCCTACCCAGAGCTGGGATTCCAGACCTGCGTCACCACAGTCTCTGTGGCCGTCTCAGCACTTCTGGGATTGGGCCCGCTCAGAAGTCTGGGAATCAAACACCATTCCCTAGCTTGACTAAGCAGGCACATGGCGTGCACAGCTGTCTCGCCAGGGTAGTGGGTCTGCATTGATAAGGTATCTCAGGGTCTATGTTCTCCAGTGAAATGTTTATGGAGTTTTACACCCTTGAGCCTGGCATGAGTGGGATCTTCCTGATTTCTGACGTGGCTTTATGTTATCGTTTTTCTCATAGCACTGTAAGGTACTTAGTTTGTTTCTAAAGGAGGTAATTCCTGTAATAACCACGTCTTCTTTGATACCAATTCTACCTATGCTGGAAATTTGCAGTTTGCATTCTTTTTCTATTCTGCTTCTCCCGCCCCCCGAATTTCACTGTAGTTCAGGATAGAAGTAGGCAGTAATTCCTTTGCTACAGTCTGAATGTTAATTTTCTTTGAATTTTTTTTCTACCAGCTGAATTATTCCATCACTATGCAGTCTTGGGACTTGAGCTTTTTCTCTGGTGTATAGCACACAGCTTCTCAGTCGACTGCTACTAAAATTCTGCTTCTCAAATAAACACACACATCTGAGCCATTTCTTTAACATGTGGATTCCTGAAAGCATACTGAATTCCTTGCCTCTAACTATAACCACTCATGAAGACCTGCTTCCCGTTTTCTAAAGCTTCTTCTATCCACATTTTCACATTTTTGAAAACTAAAACTTAACCTCAAACTGCTGCACAGTATTTGTGAACCACATGATCAATTCCAGACCCTCCATTGAGCCCTCTCTCAATAGAAATTTCTCCACTAATTGACTTTCCATTATGTGAACAAAAATATCTAATACCTGAGAGTTAAAAGATGAAAGTTTAATTTGTGTCATAAATTTAGAGGGTTCAATCAAAGTTTGCATGTATCCAACACAGGAATCTCACATCTAAGAGGACAGTGAGCAGAGGTACTTATGCATAAGAGCAGGGAAGGAGCAGCGCAGACAGTCAGAGAAGCGGGGCCAAGCAACAACCCAGCCCATGGCCATGGCTTCATTAGCCCTGCAAAACATACTGAGTAACTTGCTTTACTTTTTCCCTGGGCATTTGTTTACACAGTCCAGCTTATGTATTTTAATTTACAATCACATCTAATTTCTCAGTTTCAAAGGATCTTTTATAATATTCATAGATAAAGATAATAGGATGGCCTTACAAGAAGTTCTGTGGTCATTGAAATGAGAGAGAATTGGAATTAACTAAGCTTATTAGCTTAAGCACAACACTATCTACTTCGAGGATTCTACTGTATCAGTAACAAGAACACCTTTGTTTTTATTTTGTTTAACGTTTCAAATATTATTTACTGCCTCCTCTTTTTCCTGTAAAATTTAATGTACAAGTCAATAACTGATGTGTTCTTTAATGTTATAAACCATGAAGGCATACCAATTTCCACTTTTAGAAATTCGTTCCAGAGTGACAGAACTGAGCTAATGGCATTTCTTACGCTCACATTCAGTGAGAAAGAAAATACTTGAATCAGGAGGATGATAACTTTTTAGGAATAACGAGCAACGCTCGGTGCTATTTCTGCCATGAGAGAAGCTGGAGACTTCCTGCTAAATGGCTTTGTGTTCAATACACATTTTCTGGCTGAGCTGCACTATAATTAGAGCTATCACTAAATCATTAGCACATATTAGATCACTTTCTAGTGCCCTATCCAAAACCCTGTAGGGCAGTTCTACCTCTTTATTGGTGGAGAGTCCCCGTAATACCCTGCGAGTCAGTGCCGCTTACCTTCCTACTTGAGAACACTGAAAAGTGCTCTCTGACAGTGGGAAATTTGGGCACTTCAATGTAGAAAGTCTTTGAGATCAGAGACCAAGAAAGAAATCCTTTCAAAGAACTTTAGATAGCCTGGGAAAATCTTTCATGGCTCAGCTAGGAGAGCATACTGAAGCAGGTGAGAGAAGGAAAGGCTAATCTTAAATAATTTTAGGGAAAAATGGATAAAAATACTGATTGTGAATTGTTTAGCTTTAACCTAATGGCTGATGAGCTAAACAAAATTAATTACAACTGAGTTGAAATTTTGAGTTTAAAACAAGAAAAGAAAGAAAAATACAGACTCTAATGGTACATATTTGCTTTTTGAGTGTCCCATTCAAGGGCTGTGTTCTCTGGAAATACACAGAACATTCTTTCTTTCTTTCTTTCTTTCTTTCTTCCTTTCTTTCTTTCTTTCTTTCTTTCTTTCTTTCTTTCTCTCTCTCTCTCTTTCTCTCTTTCTTTCTGTCTTTCTTTCTTTCTTTCTTTCTTTCTTTGATTCTTTCCTTAGTATAAGGTCCCACCAAGCAGCTCACACTGATAATGATCCTCCCGTCTCATCCTCCCCAGTGCTCTGATTGTAGGATTGTGCCACCACAGCTAGTTTCAGTGGCTGGCATGCTGTGCATAGGATTCTGAGGCTGGCATGGCATGCAGTACTGGGTACTGCACTTGCCAGGCAGGCACTTAGACTATTGAAATACTTTCCTAGCCTATGCACAACTTTTTACTTTTCATTTAGCAATCTATCTTGTCCCTTTTATACTTCAGAGTAGTCCCAAACTCTGATTTTAGTATTCATTTATGTCTATCTCAATCCAAAGACGCAGATATTGGGTCCAAGTGCCTACCTGGCAATTGAGTTTGATCTCTGGTACCACATGCTGTGTCAGACTCATGCTGAGATGGCCTCTGAAACCTGGAGTGGTGACACACGCCTGCAATCCCAGCTCTAGGGAGTCTGAGACAGGAGAATTTGTAAGAGCCCTTGCTTTTTTGGGAGACCCTGTACCAAATAATAAGTAAATAAATAAATAAATAAATACATGTTTAAAATTTTTTTTCAGTGATCTAGACACTAAAATGCAGTTGTGTCACTGACCAAATAAAAATATATTTCATAAAGGTAAACATAGAATTAAATATTTTTGAATGAAGTATTAAAGATAACACGACATTGTAGAAATATCGTTGTAGATGAGTCAAGAAATACATTCCCTAATACCCCCATCATCACTCCCCAGCTGAGAATTTATCCCACATGTTAATTAATAATTTTATACTGGGCCTCCCTGTTTCACAGGGGTAGTGTTCAGAACACACCATTAAAGTTAGAAAATGTATAAAGTTCTAAAACATAAAGATGAGGCACTATCCTGATGTAGAAGAGAGGGAAACTGTCTATGCCTAAGCAGAAAAAGATGTAAAAGGCTTAGAAAGATGAAGATTTTTTTTTTTTTTTAAGAGACGATGTAATCATTGACTTACTATGGGGCACATTTTATGTACCAACATTTGCTGAATCACTTTCGACTTGTTTTCCTCTCCGCAGCGCCGCGCTCACCTCTGTGCTAAGTCCTGCTGACATTGTCAGGACTTCACTCTGTGAAGCGGCGGCATCTGTACAGAACGGTTGCAATCCTCTCAGTGCAGATGTTGACTCATCTGGAGTGAATGTACTATAAAAAGGAGAATTGGGATTTTAATTTACTAAGCAGGGTGGCAAATTATGTAATTAGCTGATATGCAATTAAGTAGAAAAGTAACAAAAATAATCTTGTAGGGAACATTTCGGAGTCACACAAGGCATAAATCTTTCTGCGGCAAAACATCCTAGGAAAAATGCACTGCGTACTGATGTACTAAAATGTATTTCCTTTAAAAGAAAAATGCTAAACTTTAATTTGTCCATTACTCTCTTGATATTTCATAGTCTACTGTTTTTATTTAAGTAAATGCTTTATATTTTTTTTCAATATGGTCGTTTTAAAGAAAAATAGATAAAGCATTCTTTTTTCAAACAATTATAGCAAATAAAAATACATTTCAATGAGCCAGAATTTATAGAGAGGAGAGTTCATTTCCTGGGAGTTTATAACCCACTGGATATAAGCTAAGATTAGCAGTGGGAATCAGATCTCTGGTAGAATGCAGCATCGGTGGATATCTGAGGGTGATAGAAAAGCAATCGGTAGACCCTTGTGGTCTGAATCATTATATTTTGTGTGCCTGTGTATGGGTAGTTTGACGATTCCAGGTCAGGTCAAGAGAGCTTTATGCCGTAGTGGTACAGCTGTGTACACTAGATGTTGTTGCAGCTTCGGGCCATACTGTCGTTTAAAAAGTTAGCATGCTTCTATTCTGATCAGATTTGAAATTTCATGTGTTCAAACATGAAGAACGTGTCCTTGTGCTTCCACTGAGGGAAGCTTGCTCTAGTAGCTTGTTACCACCTCATCCATCAATAGCAAACAAGCAGGTCGCCGGACAGTAAACATTGGGAAGGGGAACCTGTGCAGCTCAGGACTTACAACCGTGGTCCTGGAGTATTAGTGAAGGTTCTGCAAAGGCTTGAAGGGAGACTCAGGCACCCATTCTGATGTTATTTTTCTTTAGTCCTATCTCACTCCCAGAGATCAGAAAATGATGAGAAATGCAGTTGCTTCAGAGCTCAGTATGACAGATTTTTGACCCTGAGTGCTAAGGGCTGAAGTTCTACTAAGAGTTTGGTGTGTCTCTGTGTTTTATTATCATCATTTAGAGCATGGATATTTTCTAAATGGATGTCGATAAGTTAGTGGGGAAAACTCATGATGGCGATTCATTTGGAATTTATGCAGCAGATGTTTGCTCAGTGCCCGATAAACTTGCTCAATTTACCCCAGGTCTTAATGCACCCTATCTATTATTTACATGTGAGCACATACACCGCTGAGCAAAGGAAATATTAGGGCATGGCGGGGGGATACCGAGACAGCTGCTAAGGTGATTGCTTACAAAATCAAAATTCTTGGCTGCAAGTCAAGATAGAAAATAATTTATAAAGAAGAGACATTTCCAGCTTTTGTTATTGATTTTGTTGTTCTTGTTTTTGTATGTTTGTACCTTATTTCCTTTGCCTTGAATTTAAAACTTAAACTATAACTTCCTTGATTATTAGTGCATGTATAGCATATTGTCTGATCAATTATACTAGGAAAGTAAGACGATACAGTTCATATTTATTTTACTATAGAAAATGTTCATATGAGTAGCACGTACCACTCACCAAATACTTATTAGCAGTTACATAAAAATTATGAATTTTAATAAATTTGGGGAAACTTCAAAAGGCAACTACTTGGCACGTAATATTTGGTTGGTTTTTCTTATGTATTTGGAGAAGAGCTTGGGGGTTGACTTGGAGTCTGCGGCTTACACACTGAACACCATAGATTGCTTGAGGTAAGCATCAGACAGGATTGCTTTTGAAGGTGTTGTGGGAATAAGAAAGAATAATTTACTGTAATCCCAGCACTCAGGAGGCTGAGGCAGGAGGATCGCTGCGAGTTCGAGACCAGCCTGGGCTACAAAAGTGAGCTCAAGGCCAGCCTCAACTGCATAGTGAGACCTTGTTTCAAAAAGACAAAAAAAAAAAAAAGAAAGAAAGAAAGAATAATTTAGTGAGTAGTTGACCGACTTCAATTATTTCTATTTTTCTTTTACCTGCTACCTACTTTTTCCACTTCCTCCAACTGCTTAAAAAATTCTCTAACTTCAAGGTTAAAATGTTGTTGTTGTTGTTGTTTTTAATTTGATCCTAAACAACTGAGAAATACAACTGAGAAAGAAAATCACATTAAGACTTCATGGTCTCTTAATGCTTCGAAATCACGTAACTTCTAGTTGCACCTACGAAGCTTACTATGTAAGGAATCTTGTACCTGCTTCCTAAGTGATAAGGAAATACATAAGCAGAAAACTTTGCTGTTGATAACTCTTGCAAAGTGTGAGGTAATGATATTTTAAAAATGGAATTGTTTATTTAATAATGGGAAACAGGGATTTGAAAAAGAAAGAAAAAACATGATATTTCAATTCAATTCAATAGAGAGGCCATCAGAATTTGTATATCAAGTGCTGCTTAGAAAACGCAGCCCTAACTTATCATGGATATGTCCATGATCTTAGGCCCAAGGATATGCTGAGCTTTGGATGAAGGAAAACAATGTAACAGTTGTGGTACAGCCTACTGGTTTAAAATCTTGCACTATGATGTTTGTCTTTCATAGAGTGGTCACTACTTATTTACTTATTTATTTTCATCTTTTAAAGACAGAGTTTCACTATGCAGTTCAGGCTGGTCTTGAGTTCACTTTTGTACACCAGGCTGGACTTTAACTCACAGTGTTCCTCGTGCCTCAGCCTCTCAAGTTCTGGGATTACAGGTGTGAGCCATCAAGCCAGGCTTGTTTTTTATTTTTTTTTTTTTCAGGATCAGGGATTGAGCTGAGGTGCTTATACTTGCCAGGCAAGTGCTTATTCTACTGAGCTATTTCCCAGGCCACTACTGATTTAATACCCATTAATAATTGCTGCTTTTAATTATAAATCATCAAAATAGTGCATTGCGTTAGAAAATTT
The DNA here is from genome assembly GCA_004027025.1 of Myocastor coypus. Classification (NCBI taxonomy): domain Eukaryota; kingdom Metazoa; phylum Chordata; class Mammalia; order Rodentia; family Myocastoridae; genus Myocastor; species Myocastor coypus. The sequence continues at coordinate 26,636 of PVJA010001878.1, forward strand.
CCAGAGGAAGTTACATTTTCTTCAAGAAGGGTGGTTATAGTCTTAGAAAACCTATTTCTATATAAAAATTTTAAATCTTGCAATAGAGTTTTAGAAAACATTTTACTTGTACGTGTTAGATCACCATTAATACATAAAGCATAGGTATATATTTAAATTATGTAATTGAAACTACTCCCCTATTATTAGAGTAAATGTTTCATCTTACTTTTCAATTTGTTTTAAAAGAGACCCTTAATTCAGTAATATGTGGATACTATATAATCTTTGATAGAAGTGCCATTATCTCATGTAGAATAGAAATTCACTGTAATATGCCTTATTTTAGTTCATTTTTCCAGTAGCACAGCCATTATTTGATGTATGAAATTTATAATATTGAAAATTATGAAGTTATATTTTGTCTGCAGCATTTGGTGATTATTTCATTGAAAATATAAGAAATACTGGTTTTTATTACAAAAGTATGCAGGGTAGAACTTGACTGTGTCATACAAATTTGTAGAATATGTTTGAGAATGACATAAAGTATTGTCTTTATTTATGCAAATTATCATTGTAATTACACTGAAGTACTTGGCTAAACGCAGGATTTATTTTTGCTTTTTTTTTTTTTTTTCTTTTTTGCTAGAGCGATTTGCAATGCAGTTCAGGGTGGCTTGAACTCAACTTGTAGCCCAGGCTGTCCCTGAACTCTTAAACATCTTCCTCATTCAGCCTCCCAAGTGCTGGCATTGCTGGTACTTCTGTTTTGGTTTCTGTTTTGGCAAGTCTAAGTAGCAGTTTTGATTTTGCAAAAATGGGATCACTTATTAGTGTTGAAGGATATCATTAATATTGTGCTATTTCATTTCAATAAATATAGTTTCACTGCATATGTAGTCCCCCAGTGATGACATCAAAAGGGATATACTAGTGAAATAGAGTGTGTGCGTATTGGCATTGGTGTATTGCTGGATTTCTAAAGGATGAACAGAAGGCAGCAGTATACAGGTTTTCTTTTACAAAGTAACAGTCATCCTACCACTTCTTAAATCCATATTTTATATTTCATGAGAAAACCTTAAGAACTATTTTCTGCTTTGTTGAGCTACTATTGAGAGAACATTTTAGTTTTCATGAAATATAGTAATAGAAAAATACCTACACTTCTGTAATCATTTTTCTTTTGAAAGATTCCAAATTAATAAGTACATACCAATTATCACTCTATCATTATTTATTTCTATAGCATAAGTTAGTTTTTTAATCTGTGTAGTCACTCAGTTATACCCTTCTTTGAGTATAAAAATCCTTTCTTCAATAAGAATTTTTGTTTTAAAAGTAATTTATTTTGTGAAATTAGCATAATAAAATAGCATCCGGCTGCTGTTTTATTACAGAAATGTAAATCTTCTCATTCACAGGCATGACTAAGAAAATGGTCCTGGACAGCCAAGCTTCTCTGACAAGCCTCCCGTCGTCCTTGATGCCTGAGGCGCTTCTCACATGCTTGGCTCACAAAGCTGCAAGATTGCTCCGCCTCACCGTCATCCCGTGAGTTCTGATCTGATAAACTGGAATTTGAAAGGTAAAGATCTTGTATATCAAGGGTTATCTTTCCCTGCTATATTTCTTAAATACAAATCCATTTTGTTCTAAGTTTTCAAACTTATACTTGATTCCAAAGTAATCATGGATGCCGGGTGTGGTGGCACACACTTGTAATCCCAGCACTCAGGAGGCTGAGGCAGGAGGATCGGTGCGAGTTCGAGACCAGCCTGGGCGACAAAAGTGACCTCAAGGCCAGCCTGAACTGCATAACAAGACCCTGTCTCAAAAAGACAAAAACAAAAACAAAGACAAAACAAACGAACAAACAAAAGACAAAGCAATCATGGTAACCTAGAACTGAACATTTTTAACTCAAAGTGATGATTACTTGAATTGCACGTGAGAATTATAAAGAATATGGTGGAGCACAGTGTGAAATAAAGGCTCAAATTTCTTCCGTGCCTGGAGTTAATCTTTTCTCAGTTACATTTATTGTAGAGGGGGCTTGCGCATTAGCTCACTTGTCTAAAGTCCTTGCCTGAGTATACTCCATCAGGCGCAGGGGACAACTCTCACCCCCAGCTCCACATGCTGCGCTAGACCCGCCCTTAAGACCTCCTGAGTCAGCCAAAATAATAATAATAATAATAATAATAATAATAATAATGATAATAAAATAGAATTCAACGTTTATTGAAGAAACTGTTCTTTATGCGTACTCTATTCTTGAGACTTTTCATAAGATAACTTACTAATAAATTTCTGAATTTACTTTGTTCTTCTGCCTTGTCTATTTTTATGATCTTCCAAACTGCTTTCTCTACTCTATCTTTGTGCTGTATTTTAAAATCATGGGCAGTGAGGTCTCTGTTTCTGTTGTTTCTCTGGTAGGTAGCTTTGCCTCCTGAAATTCTTCTGTGCTTCTGTGTAGTACTATTTGTCAGTTTCAGTGAAAATGTGACTGAAACTTTTAAAGAATCTAAGTGTGTTACATAATCTGGGCAGCGTAGCATTAGTGAGTCTTCCAATCCAAGAACATGAATATTTTAATAAATATATCCATGTGTCATAATTAGTTTCTTCCATCAATATTTCTGCATGGAAATCTCTTGATTTTATTGTTCTTTACTTTTTTTTTTCTATTATAGATAGTATATTTTTCTTAATATGCTTTTCAGATAGTTCAATGCTAAGGTATAAAGGCACAATTTATTTTTGTATGTTGATTTTTTTCATCTCAAAAATATGTTTATTTTACTTGGTAGCCCTAAGTATTGTGGGTGGAAATTTTTATATAGACCTGTGAGTTTCTGTTATCTATAAATAAAGACAATTTTACTTACTCATGTCTGCTTCGTGGTCATTTTACTTTTCTTGCCAAATTGCTCTTGCTGGGATTCTCAGTACCCTGTATTCAGTAGATACAATAGAAACAGTTATCTTTGCTTTGTTCCTAAGGGCTATTTTGATGTGTAAGATGAAAGCATGAAGAAAAGAAAATAAATGCCATCACACTTATAAAGAAAAATTACAATTGCAAAGTATAAACTTTTCAATTCAAGAAGCAACAATTTGATATTAAGGACAAAGTATGGTGGTTTAAAATGTATGTAATGTGTAAATTAAAAACAATTCCATTTATAATGTGAAGAACAAATACATCCTCTCTCTAATCTGTTCTTTACTGAAATATTCTGCTAAAAGAATATTGTTATATTGCATATTTAGTTTACAATAAATATTATTTCTCGTATAACTAAGCCATGTTTTAATATTAACATTTCACGTTTTATTAAGAAACTACTTTCCCTAAATGGAAGATGGGGTGGCATATAAAATGTGAAAAATTAAGTGCTATATATTGCTGTTGATGTTATAAAAACAATGGACTAATTGCTTCTCAGAAAAGAACACATAGGTTTGTGACATTTTACTATAAAGTTTAACAAGAAAAAAAAAGGTGAATAATCTCAGTTTATTTTTGATTTGGAGAAAATAGCTGGATATAATATTTTGATAAGGTGAAATATATTTCTACTAAAAATGAATGTAATAAGTGAAGTTATAACTAATTAAACATTATTGTTGTGAAAATTAATGGGAAAGTGTGGAAATTTTATTGTTCTCAAAAAATCTTCAACCTTGCTTTCTTTCAAATAAATTAAGGAGAGATGCTGAGCACATTCAGTTCTGTACAAGACCTCAGCTTTATTGAGTAGAATTTATTGAGTAGCTTTATTGAGTAGATTTTATACATTTCATATAAACATACATTTGATTCTACAAAAATGTACATGTTTCTCAAACATACATAAATTGTTTCACAATATAGTTTCATGTATAAAATTATTCACTTCTATTTTCTGTTACATTTTTTCAAGTTCAATATGAGTATGTTAAAATATAGTAGTAAAATAAATTCAGAGTCCATTAATGCCAAATTAGCCTATTTTTTATGCATACTTTCAAATTTTGACCTCTGTAATATCTTAGTCATACAGGTTAAATTTTACTCATTTTAGAAAGTGCTTAAAATTTTATTGTCCTGGTCACCTTTTCTTCAAAATGACACGTAACTCTGCAGTTGACACCTGCAACTTAAATGAGGGAAGGTTGGTTTCGACTCACAGCTCAGAAATTTTAATCCATGAGCAGCAGGCTCCAAGGCAGAAAGCAGCATGGCAGAGCACCACAGTGTGGAAAGTCAGGGAGGAAGAAACTCCGTTCCAAGCTAAGTGTCCATCTTTTGTGTGTTCCCAAGTACACCCTAACTTCCCCTTCCAGTAACAAGAGCCATACTGAGGTGCAGTCCTGTTCCTGCCTAGGAGTGTATGGTGCCTTTTGATGTCAATAAATGAATAACATTAATAGAAAAATAATATTAAATACTATATTTAATTAATATATTAATATTAATAATAAAGTAATAATATTGATTTGATTTTAATAGTTTTTACCATGTTCTTCACACATTTTCAATATAGTTTTATTATTACTGAAAATAAAGTACATATAACATTGTTAATCAAATTTTACTGCAGATTATTTCATATTCTTTTTAATAAATGTATTAAAATATGTTTATCCATAATATTCTGTGAAATCAGTGTTGAATTCTATTAAAAATTGAGTTAAAATAAATCACGGATTTTTTTTCACTTAATGTGGGTCATTGTCATGCATTTTTTTGTGTTTGTGGCAATGTTATCATGTGTATTTCTAGATCAATAATTTAAAATTATATTTTCTCTGCACAAGTAAAAAATTATATTCAGCATTGGAAGATCTGGGAAAATTATAATAATCAATGATCAGAAATCATGAATGTTAATTAATTAAACATATTTGGTGGAACTCGGAAAATAGTGTAGTCTATGGCAAATAACTAAATATGCGAATTGGAATGGTAATTTGAAGCAAATTTCCTAATATTACAAATACTCTATTGTTTATTCTCTGGTTGCGCTTGTCTATTTTTTTTTTTTTTTTTTTTTTTTTTTTTTTTTTTTTTTTTTTTTTTTTTTTTTTTTTTTTTTTTTTTTTTTTTTTTTTTTTTTTTTTTTTTTTTTTGTATTTTAGGGCAGGATCTACAGAGTCTCACCAAGAGATCAGACTTGTAGTGATCTGCCTGTGTTCAGCCTCCCAAGAGCTGTCATTACAGACACATGCCACCACACCCCTCTCAGCGCATCCCTGCTGTGGGGCCCACACTGCCTACTGGGGACTGAATCTCAACCACTGGAACTGCCTAAGCAAGCTCTTATGTCTGCTCCGCTATTTGGCTAGCCCTGCTTTTATCATTTTCAAAGTTTATGTAAAATTGGAGAAATTGCTTGTAATGTTAAAGGGGTAGTAACTTTGTTGTCTTATTTATTACTATATATAAATATCTACTTTCACCAAAATAATCTCATTATTGCCATTAATTTTGGCAAACTAACTGAATCACAGTTAAAAATGAATAAAGCCCTTAAAGTGTTGTTCACACATCATGTCTGAGTTTTAACTGAAGCAAAGATATTTAAAAGGAAAACATATATTTTCTTGAGTTTTTCTTTTTTTAATTTGGTACCATTCAGTGCATCTAATGGTTAAGGATCAAAAGAAATAGGCAAATAGTCAAGTGTAATGGGTCTAATAAACATCCAGCTTTGGAGTTCTACCTCAGAGAATGCTTCTGAACTCTAATTTTATATGAATATTCATACTATCATAACATAATAGATCCTATTGTTAGCTACATTTTAAAATTCCACTACATATTCCTGAAACAGAAATGAATTTTCTTTTATACCTTAAGAAAAAAAAGACTATCAAGATAGCTAAAAGTAAAACCGCTTAACAACATTTTTAAAACTTATAATATATGCTTTAAATGCTAATTTATGTACTGTTTACAACTACTACTTTTCTATATTTGATTATAGCTAAAACAAATGTAGTGTAATTATATTTTCCTCTTGGATGCACTATCTTGCATTATTTTCTTCTAGTTTAATGTAAAGATTATGAGTATTCTTTGTATTCTTTTTCTTACATTATGTGAGTGATATTTGATATCTTGTGTATAAAATAAAGTAGCATATTTTAGACATTTTGAGGGCTTGTTAATAACTTTTTAAAAAGTAGTTCATTTTTTAAATTTTTATTTTTTTTCTTGTTTCAGAACTTTTGTTTGTTTATTTATTTATTATTTTTTATGGCTGTCTCAGCCTGCCCTGAGGGCAGGGCTGGCGCAGCATGTGGTGCCGGGGATCGAACCGCAGTCCCTGCAGCGGCCCAAGCTTTCCTAAGCAGGTGCTTTATACCACTGAGCCATCCTGCCTGGCCCCGGCTTGTTAATAACTTTAAATATTAGCTTTTAACCGCACTATCTAAGCTTCCATAAATACCATAATATTAAGTGAGAAAATGCTGTCTCATAATATAAAGACTACAAAATTTATTATGCACAATATTTTAAAATATTGTAGTTGCCTATAGTCTAGATTGTATTTGTGTGTATTCATTTGCCAATCATTTTTCCAAACTTATAGTTTAAGATAATACATCTATGTGTCATAAAAATATTCTGTTCACTTTTTCAAACTATCAGTAATAGGATATTCTATTTTGTTTATCATTTAGGAATGGCACCTGAAGAGCTCTAGGAGAGTGTATAATATTAAGACAAAGATATGCCACTGACAGACAATTCAAAGGAATAAATTTTAGTCTTTAAAGATACAGCTTTCCATCTATACCTCTGTCGATCTATCTATCATCTCTATCATACCCTCCTTAGTGTAGAACTTTAGGAGTGTCATATATTTCACTGCGTCCTTCACGTAGCTTCGTTCAGGCTTCCACTGTTTTTCTCTTTGAGCTGTACAAGTATTTCAACACAGCTGTGCCTCACTCTATGTATAAAATACGTCTGACACTTAAATAGGTCTCACATCAGCTGTGGAAAATGCACCATGAATTCTTTTTATTAAATTATGAAAATACAAAAGAACAGTGGTAGAGATATACAAGGAGAAATAAAGGTAACAGTGGTACCTATGTTCATGAAGACTCTTCTGTTACTAAACAATTTTGTTCCCAAACAGAAACTTTAGGAAAATTCCATAACCTTGTAAGAAAAAATCTTGTGCAACATTAGAGTTTTAATATTGTGCTTAATGTTATATAATTTATTTTGGCACTTTTTGTGAACTGTATAACTGTATAACTTATTTGTATTACACTCCTTCCAACTACTGGAAGAGATACGTATTTCTCCAAATGAGAACATAATGATGTGAAATTTTTAAGTAATGAACAAATTATAAAGTTGTAGAAAATGGCAATATTTAGTAGAGACCTATTTAGAAACTCCCAGTACATGTCTTAAAAAAATCTCAGGAGACCTTGTCTAAAATTGACAGTATAGGTCCTTATGTTTACATGATGGAACACATTTCTCTGGAAGTATTGTCTGATTATGAATATTTTATGAAGATATTTATAATTTTATACACTTTGAGAGACATTGTGCACTTCCTTGATTGTTATATAATTTCAGAAAGATTTTCATAGAAATAATTGAAATGCAAGTGTATGTATTTAATTACACTGATGGGATTTCAGTAACGATGAAGCCACAGGATGCCTGTAAAACCGCAGTGTGACATAGAACACGGTAGCACAAACCCTATCAGAGGTTTTCGCATTCGTCTTTGCTGCCAGCCCTACAGGGCACTATGCCTTGCACTTCTCTATGGATTCCTGTCCTTCATACCACAGAGGCAGCTATGTCCCTGCCTTCTGCCATGGGCATTGATTCACAAATTCTAGAAATGGGAATGTATAGAACCACTGAAAGTGTACTATATGTTGTGTGACCTTTTTCACTTACCATAATTATTTGGAACCCAAACTCATGTCAGAGCCTGTTAATCACATACCTGTTTTAAAGGAAAATTGCAATTTATTGCATGGATATAGTTGATGCCGGGCCTGGCTACACTTCTAGTGATGCTCCTGCCTCAGCTTCCCTAGCACTGCGATTACAGGTGTGTGCCATTGCCCCCAGGCTCAGGCTGGCATGGCATGCCAAGGTTCCAGGCCTTACATAGCATGCAGTACCAGAGATTGCACTGGGGACCTTGCACTTGCCATGCAGGTGTTTATGCCATGGAGCTATCTCTCCAGCTCTCGGGGATCCTTCTGAGACAGGATCTCACTATGAGCTTCAGGATGGCCTTGAGTTCACTTTGCAGCCCAGGAGGATTTCAAACTTACAATGATGCGCCTGTGTCACTTGGGATTAGAGGTATGCACCACCATTCCTGGCTGAAATTTCACTTTCTAAAATGTGATATTAATTTATCTTAATATTTAATGGAGAGACTATCTTTTTATTGAGGTTTTCTTTCTTTCTTTCTTTTTGGCTACATGCTTTAATTTTTAATTTTTAATTTTTAATTTATTTATTTATTTATTTATTTATTTATTTATTTATTTATTTAGGTGTTTTTGAGACAGGGTCTCGCTATGCAGTTCAGGCAGGCCTTGAGCTCACTTTTGTACCTCAGGCTGGTCTGGAACTCACACTGATCTCCCTGCCTTAGCTTCTCAAGTGCTGGAATTACAGGTATGTGCCACCACACCCTTGAGTGTGTTGTTGAAGTCTCTTTGCCAGAATCTTTTTTTATGCTGTAGTTTTTTTTTATTACTATTATTTTCTAATGAGAATATAAAATAGAAAAAAAACCCAACAAACATTAGAAACAACACCAAGCTTCACCAAAGAAAACAATAGAAACTTGATAGTCATTGCTGTATTGCACAATGTTGTCTTCAAATTAGTTGTTCCTGCAAAATATGTTCACAAAATTAAGAAGAAATTGAAAATTACAAGGAAAAAAAAACAACAGAAAACTATCACCTGCTCTCCTCTGTGGACCAGCAGAAATCAGCGGTAGCATCCACATTATGCAGATAAAGGAATAGAGATTGAAAGAGGTTGTGAAACTTGTTGAAAGTTGCAAAATTTTTAGATAATAAAAGGTTCAATTTTAGGATCTATTGTGTTCTCACTTTGCAATGTTCCATACATTAAACTGCAAAAATTCTTTGGGTTTTATTGTTCTATGATTTTTTTTTTTTTTTTTGACAGGGTCTCACTATACAGTTCAGGCTGACCTTGAGCTCGCTTTTGTAGCCCAGGCTGGTCTGGAACTCGCACCGATCCTCCTGCCTCAGCCTCCCGAATGCTGGGATTACAGGCATGAGGCACCACACCTGGCTTCTGGGCCATCTTATTTAAAAATTCTATTAGTATTTATTTGCCATTCACGGTGTGAGTATACTACATAGGGAATTTACACAGAAGAGTATTATGTCTCGATACCCTTAGTCTGTGTTGGGCCAACTGGAGGTCTGTGGATGCATTTTGCAGCCATGTTTTTTTTTTTTTTTTTTTCATTTGTATTTTAAAAGATTTATTTTCTATATTGATGTTTGTAAATAGCTTCTGGTAGGAAGCCTACAGTAGCTATTGAGATTTTCTTGGGCGTGAATCCTCTTCAGAGATGCCTTCTCCACACAACTGGCTGTTAGCTTTGAGTTTGATTCAGGTTCCTGTCACTTCTATTTATCCAACAAGAAAGGTTGTGGTCTGTTCAGGCTAGCAACTGTTGCTTTGGAACTGGGCCTTAGTATTGTTTGTTTATGCCACTCTAAAGTCTAGGTGTTGGTGTAGGACGAAGATCTACTGATCATGGCAATTTTGCCATCTTGGCCAAAGTAGGAGTACCAAATGCAGGGTCAAAAAGCTATTACCACTAATAATCTACCACTTTTAATCCTCTGCAAGATTTGTGGTTCTATAAGAAAATCTAAGACAATCAGAAACTGTTATACAAAGAATACCCACTGAATAGAGCAGTTTTGCCCTAAGTTGAGAAAATTAAAAAGGAATAATAAGAAAAGAATGGGGGAAGAAGAGAAAAATACAAACAAGACTGAAGGATAGAGGCAGATTCATGAAAGTCTAGGAAACGTAAGAATACGGGAGGGAAGGAAAGAATAAGGAAGCAAAAGTAGGGATAAAAAATTTTAAAAAAATTATAAATGAACAGTGTTTGTTCTCTGTAGGCTCCAGCTCCTCCCGTTTCCCCAGATGTTGATTCCTGGGGTCTGTCTCCCCAGTTCGACAGATTGGTTTGTGGCTGCTTGCCACATTTTACTAGAAGTCTCTTGCCCTGTATTTAGTACAGGGTCTGTATGATTTCACTACACATATCAGACTCGCAGTGATCCTCCTGTTTTCAGCCTCCCAAGCACTGGGATTACAGGTGCGTACCACAATGTCCAGTTTCAATTGCCAGCTCAGCATGCCTCAGGGGCAGGGCTGGCACAGCAGGTGGGGACTGAACCCCTGTCCTACATTTGCCTGTACAGCTGCTTTAATTTGCTGACCTACCTAGCAAGCAGAGCTGCTTTTAGTTTGGATAGTTTTTATTACTTTTTCAATCTCACCCCAGTTCTTATATTTTATAGGTTTTTTTTTTTTTATCTTTTCTGCTTTGATTTTAGTACATCCTATATTTGTTTTAGATAATTATCCATTTGTTATAGGTGTTTCTATTTACCGGAATAAAAGCTTTAATAATTTCTTCTGATACTGCAGTGGTATTGGTTATAATTTTGTCAATATTCCTTTCAATTCTATTTACTGCCTGCCTGGCAAGTGCAAGGTCATGAGTTCAAACGCTAATCCCACAAAAAGAAATATATACAAGCAATTCTGTTTATTTGAATCATCTGTATTTTGATGAGTTTAGCTAATGTTTCAACAGCTCTTATTCATTGATTCACTGTGTTCTTTTCATCTCTACTTTAGTAAGGATCATTGTGATGTTTTTAGTTTCTTTTTTTTTTCTTTGTTCTTTCTTTCTTTCATTTTTATTTTTTGAGACCTTGTCCCACCATGCAGTTTAAACTGGCCTTGACTTCACTATGTAGCTGAAGTTGAATTCAAGCTCATTAATATCCTCCTCCCTCAGCTTCCTGAGTGCTGGGATTGTAGGCTTATACCACTATGTCTGCTTATCTCCTACTTTGAGTTGCTTTGAGTTTGCTTTTTAGGACTTTGAAATACATTCTGACATAATTAATTTATCATGATGGTATAGACATAGAGTGTTACACAAGAGCTTTTCGGGTCCAGATACGTAGTTTCTCAAAAATGTAAATGTGAGTTTTCCCAAAAGTACTGGGCTCACAGGTTAGCAATCTCTAATATGTTAATCCACTAATGAAGTGATAACTGAATGTGCTGCGAGCATTTGGGGTCCAGAGAGAAACAATGGATCACTGGATCTACTGCCTCAGAGGGTGTACTCTTGCCCTTTGCCCCACCACTTTCTTTCTCCCCTGTTTCTAGACTCTGTGGACAGAGAGGCATTCCCTACCAATTCCTTCCATCATGCTATTTTCCCTTGAATCCAGAATCACTTGGAATTATGAGCCTTTGGACATAGTGTGCAGAAACTGAACAGATTTTTCCTCCTTCATTTTTTTGTAGACCTCTCTGTTTCTTCTTAAAACAGCTTTAGTGTGCCCAACTTATCTCATATCTAACCATACTTTATGGAAAGAGGATGGGAAGCATTCGAAATGCTGGCTCAACAAGCTTAGAATGCTGAAACTAGAACTTGGAGTGCAATTCTGCTTCAAGAGTTTTTTTTTTTTAAATTTATTAATTTTAATGAGAAAGAAATAGCAAGGAGACAGTTTCAAAACAGGTTAGTAGGATAGTTTATATAATTAATATACTGCATATGATTTTCCTTTCCTAGTAGTTATTCAGAGTACAAGATGCTGACATGATATCTTGTCTAAACACTATTAGTACGGTTTTCTTCTCAATGAGCTAAGAAAAAGTAGCTATATATCTATCCTATTTTTTTCACTACAAAACGGTCCTGCATTTATATTCCCCCTTCTTTGTTTTGTTTTGTCAGAAATGGGTGCTCCATAACCATTCAAATATCTTAGGTGCATGAATTCAGCAAAATAACCAAACCTAATCCAATAGTCTGTAACAGTAGTGTTTATCAGCAGAACTGGCAATGTCAGAAGTTCCTAACTTGAGCTTTTTGCAGCTCAGCTTATATATATATATATATATATATATATATATATATATATATATATATATATATATGACTTTAATTTTGTTACCTTGTGGCTAAAATTTTCTGCTGGATGGCTAAGACTAAGCTAAAGCAACACCTCTTTACCTTCAGGTTTTGAAGAGATGAGTGCTTGTAGAAAACACCAGGCTCATTCCACAAGGGCCCTCTACAAAACTGAATTCAGGACATCCATGTTACATTCTGACAGATTTACATTTGGTCTCATGCAGTTAGACTTTGTGGGAGAACTAGACTAAAACATTGTAGAATGCTTAATTGAACAGAGGACATTTCAAGGTAGCAGGTTTACATTCTGTGACATGAGTACATCTGAGTTCTGTTAGACAAATTTACAGTGAAAACAGGATCAAGATGCAGAGACAAATAATATGAAAAATGTGTGTTTTCCAGAAAGAAAATATGAGTGATTCTGGTGATAAGGACACTGTAGCTACAAACAACAAATAAACAAACAAACAAACAAGAAAACCCCACCTTCGTAAAGAAGTCAAATACTTCACACTGATACGATAGGAATAATGCTTTGAGGATTCATGGAGATGGCTCAAGCATAAGTGCTTGCCTTACAAGCACGAGGTTTTGAGTTTGATCCCTGGCCTACATGCCTTGCTTGGCCTCAGAATCCCCAAGAAGCCCAGGCGTGCTGGCCGCAGAACTTGGCATGCTGGTGCACACCTGTAATTGGAGCATTCATGAGGTCAAAACATAAGGCTTGCTGTGAGTTTCGGGGCCATTAGGAAGCTACAAAAATGGGCACAAGGTGAGATCTTGTCTCACCTAAAAAAAAAAAAAAAAAAAAAAAGCTTTGAGAGTATTTCAGGAAGTAATCCACACACAGCCAGAGCTACAGGAGTTCCTGCTCACATAGGGTTGCATACAGAATTATATGTTTCAATCTCAGCTAATCTGGCTCTCAGAAATGCAAGTAATCATTTCCCAGTGGAATTTGTTATGCTAAAGATTGTACAACATCTTCACCTCATCTACGTGGCATTTATTTCATAGACATGTAGAATGCAACACTTACTGCGTCACGAAAAATTTCACTCAGATTTCTGACGAAGACCTACGAGGCTAGCCGGGCGTGGTGGCTCACGCCTGTAATCCCAGCACTGGGAGGCTGAGGCAGGAGGATTAGTGCGAGTTTGAGACCAGCCTGGGCTACAAAAATGAGCTCAAGGCCAGCCTCAACTGCATAGCAAAACCCTGTCTCAAAAAGACAAAAAAAAAAAAAAAAAAAAAAAAAAAAAAAAAAAAAAAAAAAAAAAAAAAAAAAAAAAAAAAAAAAAAAAAAAAAAAAAAAAAAAAAAAAAAAAAAAAAAAAAAAAAAAAAAAAAAAAAAAAGACCTACGAGGCCATACAAAAAATGTAAGGAAATGTACACTCACCATGAGTAACCACCGGGAGGGGAATACAGAAAATGGTGAGCATGAAGCAAAAGCTCTGGTGGATACCCCAAGAGCTTTAGGGATGTGAAGCACCTGTCCCCAAATAGGTGCAAGAATTTAGCAGAGATACCTCGATAGAATAAGCACTTGCCTGGTAAGTGCAAGGGCCTGAGTTCAATCCCCTTTTCACAAACAAATAAATGAATGAATGAATGAATTAATTAATAATAAAATAAACAAAAAATGAACTGCTATTTTCAGGCATGGTGGCACATGCCTGTAATCCCTGTAATGCCAACACTTGGGAGGCCGAGGATCAGTGTGAGTTCGAGACCAGCCTGGGCTACAAAAGTGAGCTCAAGGCTAGCCTGAACTCCATAGCAAGACCTTGTCTCAAAAAGACCAAAGAAAGAAAGAAAGAAAGAAAGAAAGAAAGAAAGAAAGAAAGAAAGAAAGAAAGAAAGAAAGAAAGAGAAACCCGTGTCTGATATGGAGTTAGAAGGTGTAATGTTTGCCCTGTATATTACCAGTCTTGCATAATCTTTATTCCTTTAGATTATCCAGTTTCAAACTCCAAGTGTAAATATTTACTGTGTACTAAAGTATCCTGCAAGCCTTTAACTTTATTTTTGATTTTTTACATGCATTGATGAGTAAGGAAGGACTTTTCCTTGAGTCTCATAAGAAACTTTACACATGAGCTTTTGTGAAATAGATCAATTGTTATTAACTTAGCTTCCCTTGGTGATGGACTGGAGACATTTTTATGAGATAAACATGAGCTTTTCAGTGGGAAAATGTGAAATATTACCATTTACACACAAGTGCTCTTCAAAGTTCACACGCATTGAGGCAGATCTCCCCCCTTATGTCCCGAATCATCACTGTGTTACGTATAGGCGATGAATCCATGGATGAGGTCATCGTTGAGTGCAGGATGTTAACACCTAGTTGGAGGAGGCAGATCACCACCTCCCGGAAAGACACATTCTTACACACTGATGCTTTCGACTTTCTCTCTTATGATAAACATGTGGTGAGTGGCATTTCTTTCCCATAGATTTCTGCACGGACTCTATTTGCTTTGAAGCAGGCTGACCAGGGAAAGGACACTGCAAAATCATGAGCCAAAGTCAACCTTCCCTTTCTACTGAACTTGCTGGATTATCCACGCCAGCAGTAGGAAACCTGATTAACACTCTTGGGAATACTCTTTTTATTTTTTCACTGGGGCCCTCAGAGTCATAATTTTCACTCTTAAAAATATCTTTTGTATGCAAAAGATACGTAGATGTTAGATTGTATCATTTGTTTATTAAAGCTTTTCAATTCCTCCAGGGACCCACTGGGACCTTCAGGGACCCACTGATCATTCAGTAGAGTTATTCAAATTCTGGTGTTTTCCTAGCTTCTGAGTTTCCTCTTGCTGACATTTCTCATAGTATTCCATTGTAATCTGGCAACGTGTAAGTTTGTTTCATTTTTTATTTACTGATGCTTCTGTTCTGACCTGTAATATGGTAGATAGTGGAGAAAATCTCATGAGCAGCTGAAAAGGTAAAATATACTGTTAGTGTTAATTGTAACACTCTGTGGATGTCTTTAAAGCCTAGTTGTTAATAATATAGTTTATGATATTTCTTTGCTTTTGTTTTTTACTTTACCCGTGTATTTATGGCACTTTAATCAAGAAGTGTCTATTTTATAAACTTGGGATTATATATGGTGCATATTAATTCAAAACTATTATCTTTGCTTGATGAGTTGTTCATTTTCTCAATACATATGGTGTAGGGCCGGTGAGATAGCTCAGCACACTTAGCATCTTCCTTGACAAGCACAGGGACCATGGTTTGATCCCTGGTCCCATATGCAATGCAGGCCCTTACCTGGGGCTGGTGAGTGAGTCTGGACATGGTGCACACCTGTAATCCCAGCCCTGGGGAGGCTGAAAGCTGTAGAATCACTGTGTGTCCAAGCTGCATAGTGAGATCCTCTACTAATACATAAATGAATTGGCCATGCTTTACTTTTCTATTTTATTTTGTTTTAAAGTCTATGTTGTCACATATGTTACTCTTGAAAGTACAAAGGCTTGAAGTATTGTTTTACATCCTTTCTTTTTTCAGATTATGTATATATCTGCAGGTGATGGGTTGTCCTTCTAGTAAACTTATAGTTGGATCTTCATTTTGTTTGTTTATTTCATCTGCCATCTTAATTTTAAAATTAAGGCAATGTTCGTTAAGTATATATATGTATATGTATATATATATATATATATATATATATATATTCTTGTACTGATATTTGGTTTTATTTCTAGTGTTGGATTTATTCCACATTTTCAATCCTCTACTCTTCCAACAATATTTGTTTTCTGCTTTGTTCTCATATTCCTGATTATCATCCTTGTTCAGAATTCTTTGAAGTACCATGAACAGTGTTGGATTTGTGGTTTAGTTAGGGAATAAAAAAAAAAAATCGTTCCAAGCACCTCTGGCCTTCAGATTTACCTGTCTAGAGATTTTGCAGTACCACTAACTTTCTTGCTTCAGGGACATCCACTGCTTCAATTCCAAGAGTTGCGTTCTCACATACCTCTACTTTAATTCTATCTTCCTTAGGCAGCAGTGGTTCTCAACTTTTGTTCCTGACCAACCGAGACTTTCAGTCCCATAACTGTAAGTTTTGGTGGATTTTTTTTTCTTTGTTGCAGAAAAATATTAATTCTCCCACACAAATGCTACTCAGATATATGTTTCTAACTTGTATCTTTTTTTTTTTTTTTTTACTTCATTGATTCATTTATGTTATGGCTGGCTCAGCCTTCCCTGGGGTTGGGGCTGGTGCAGCATGTGGTGCTGGGGATTGAACCTCGTTCCTTGTGGTTGCCTAAGTTTTCCTAAGCAGGTGCTTTAGACTGTTGAGCTATCTCACAAGCCCCTCTAACTTGTATCTTATTGCCTATACATCTTGAATATAAAGTCAAAATTCATGAAAAGTCTGAGAATGATACACATACGTTTTTTAAAGAACTTTCTGGTGTCTATTATTTACTACGGAGCCTATGGTCTCATGAAAGAAAATAATTACCAATTAATAAAAAACGTAATTTAATTCCTAACCTTTCTTGAGATTATCCAGTCTTGATTTGACTGCCATAATTATGCAGGCTTTCATCTCCTCTTTCTTTAAAGACACCTGTATTTGCTTAGATTTCAGGCTTTTTGGATAGCTTGCAGTCTTACCTCTCTGATGTGTTTAAACATATTTTAAATTTTGAGAGATATTCTGAGTTTTTCTGCAATTGTTAAATTTAAAATACACTTTTCCTGCTTCCTGCATCTTCAGAGTAAGTGATAAGTAACCTTTTAGATATATTTTAATGTCCTTAATTGTAGTTTGCAGATGGCGTACATTTGTCATTTGAACTTTGGAGGAACATTTGGAGATTTAAGTGTCTCCTCAGGGCACCGAAAAAGAATTGACATTTATTTAAGGAAGCAGACATCATGAAATCATTCCCAGAGATAAATTTGGTTCATCTTTGTACTGAACCTGAAAAATTCTCTCTAGGTTTAGTGTATCTTGCCCCTCAGACAGGTTTAATATCTTAGTTTTCGAGCTAATTTTATAATAAACTTTTTTTTAGAGTTGATTTTTTTAAAATTTGGAAGACATCACGTTAATTTGATTAAGGTAGGTCGGTTCCTAAGGAGTGAACACACTACTTTGAATCAACTGGAAACTCTGCTCTATTTTATTTTTTTCGTTTTGAGACATAGTCTCAAGACATTGCAAATTGGTCCAGGTTAGATTTTAACTTGTGATCTTATTTTAGCTTCCCAGAATGGTGGATTTATAGGTGTGGAGCACCATGACTAACTTTTAATTCCTACTTTTATAGCTTATCACCCACTATCTTTAAGGTCTGACATCCTTATAAAATATGGGCAATGGTGCCTATTTCTAAAGATTTAAAAAGAAAACCCATGGGTATGAGTTCCTTATGCTATGCCTGAGGCAGCAAAGGGCCACTAGTGGACCTCAAGAAATACAATAAATACATCAAGCTCATTATGTTCATTAGCAACTATGCCTTCTCATCAGCTCCTCTGAATGTACTAATTATCTATTACTCTGTATTCTCACAGATTAAACTATACGTTATCATTCCATCTGGACTATCCAGTTCACTATCTGTATAAAGCTGTTCACTCTTCAATTATTCAGTAGAAGCATTCTTCCTTTTGTGAACACTTTGAGCACTTCATGAACTCTTTACTGCCCCACTGGTAGTAGACACGTGGTTCTCTGCCTCGTGCAAAATTCAACAACGTAAGTAGTGAGCTGCTTATTTCTTACTTCAGGTGAGTCTGTCTTTTCCCAGGTTCTCATGTTATGGATATTTTGTTGAGTAATGCAGAAGAAAACTCTCCTTATGCTTTATCATCGGTCTGAGGCTCTTTTGGGTGTTTCTTCCATCTACAGAGTGGCATTGCTTTATATAAGTAGCTCTAAAGAATTTCTTAGGTAATACTGACAGAGAGACAGTCCAAAGCTATTTAAGAAAAAGTATCAATCTCATGGGACCACTACTTCTGTGTTAGAAAATCATATGAATATAAGGCTGGGTAGATAGCTTAGTGGCCTAACGTGCCTGTTTAGGCAGGCACAGGGACCAGCGTTTGATCTCTGCTGTGATGTTCTGGCTCCATCCTCAAAGCACAATGACATAGTGACTAAGACTGGGGGTGGTGACACGCAAATATAATCCGAGTGCTTGGGAGGCTGAAAACAGGAAGATTACCAGGAGTCTGATCTGTGTAGTGAAACCCTGTAGACCCTGATCACAGCAGACTATGTGCATAAGTGTCCGAGATTTTATGCCATCCTACTGTACTGTTTGGAGCATACATATCTCCTTTGACTGGTAGCTATCCCATTGAGACTATATATCCAATTTTTAAAAAATAAAGCAAG
Organism: Myocastor coypus; assembly: GCA_004027025.1. NCBI lineage: Eukaryota > Metazoa > Chordata > Mammalia > Rodentia > Myocastoridae > Myocastor > Myocastor coypus. The sequence goes on from PVJA010001878.1 coordinate 45,231, forward strand.
AAAATAAATAGGTAACAATGGAATAACGCATCTTACTGAATAAAATTATTAATTTAAGAAAGGCTACCATAATTTTGTAATCAAAAGTAAAATTAAATATAAAAGGTAATGTGTTTCTTATCTTTATATTAACATGTACACTTGCCAGAGCATGTTTTCCTAAAGGAACAGGCTTAAATGTGGCCTCTGATTCTCAGAGTACAAAAGAATTTTCCTCTTGCTAAAAAAAAAAAAATGTGCTTTGCTTCTTAACACTATCATGAAAAGAACAATTTGGTTTTTAAATTGGCCCAGAAAGCAGCGGAGTAAGTAAATATTTTTTTAATGAAAGATTCCCTAATATCTAATTTGATTTTGAAAATCAAGTTGCTAATAATAAAATCCTTGCTTATTAAGCTATAAATTGTATCTTACAAAATCAGTACTTGACAAGAATTGTGCTTTTAAAAATATTCATGTGGAATACTTCCCAGATTATCCATCTGTGTTTCTAATTTATTCCATGAAGGATAAGGATGCCAAGTTTCTCGAGTGGGGAGAATGATGACTGAATTCATGAGCAGCGCTTGGACTATGCAGGGTATAGAATCATTATGGCGGATGTCCCTTCAACACGATGTCTCACTGCCAATGCACAGAGCTAAAAATAGCACTTTGGAGTCAAGCTTTCTAGCAGAAAGCACACACAACATCATTTTTTATGAATTACAGAATAGAATGAACTGACAGTATCATCACTTGAAGTGACAACTTCCTATGGATAGCAGGGACGACGTCATCAGTGTCCCAGAATCATACATTCACAGGTTCTTAACAACCTCACTTAACAAAATATTACAATAAATATATCACAGCTTCCACGAAGTAGGTAATTTAAATGGGAACAAAGACAGATAGATGCTCATAAGTAACCGATGGAGGCTTGCACAACAAAAAGGGCTTCTGGAACAATTTAGCAAATCTGTAATTTAGAATTTTTACTGGCATACAGGAATGATGGTGAAAAGATTGAAATATGTTTAAATTTTGATCTGACTCATAAATAGGATACAGTTCCCAGAGATCATCTCTATGCTTCCACTTATGCTCAGTCTTCCGAGCATGACAACTAAGCATCTTGATGTGTTATGATGCACAGAACCTTACGAGCTAGCCCTGTACTTTGTTAGAATTTGTAGAATAGCACTAGGGATCTTTGTTCCAACAATGTTTGATAAACTAATATCATTAAGCTTTTGGAAAAGTTGTTGAAATCAATCTATGGTTTACATTCTTAAAAATCATTAGTTTAAAATTTCCCATTAGAGAAAAAAATACATTATTTTAAAATCTCATTAAGCACAATACAAGTAAGAACACGTAAAGCAATTAAAATTTATGTTTACTTCAGTGCAAATGTACGTTGGGAAAAATTTCAAGTCTGTTCTTGTGTACTTTTCATATGATAATGAAAAGGTTCAGATTAAGTTATCAAAGAATTTCTCGTGCATGCCTAAGTAAATATAGCAAGTGAAATTAAATGTTCTTGGATTTTCTGGAAGGAAATCTTTCATAAATTAGTCCTTAAAAAATTAAAACCACTAGGTCTGGCCAAATAGCTCAGCGGATTAAAATGCCTGCATGCAGGCACAGGGCCCAAGGTTTCAATCTCTGGACCTGCTGTGCTGGCCCTGTCCCCAGGATGTGCTGAGTGCAGCTGAGACTGGGTGTGGTCATGCAGGCCTGTCATCCCAGCTCTTGGTGAGACCCTGAAAACCTTGTACACCCTTCTCTAAAATACCAAAATAAAAGAATTAAAAATATCATATCATAACACCATAATTGCAACAAATTGAAATATATCACATAGTGAGGTTTTTAAATAGAAGAAATTTTTGTACCATGTTTCCACTGTTAGCCTCATCCTTATTTCTTCATTGGATCTTACTTATAGAGGTAACAAATGTGCAAAATTTTGTATTATTGTACATCATTATTTTATTATAATTTAAATATTATAATTTTATTGTAATATTTGGTTGTTATAAGGTCTCACTAAACAGCTCAGACTCACAACTATTCAACTAAGAAAATGTTTCATGGTAGTAAGGAATTAATAAGAATAAAGGTAACATAAAGACTGGAATGGCAAATATATGACCAGCACTTCATACAGTTTAGAGATAAATCGCACAAAATTCTAGTATGTCATGGACTTAGACAGTGTCCGTGACGCTTACTGGTGGCAAGGTGTCACTTGTGGGACTGGGATACTGCTATTTCCTTGATATCCACCCTGTAGACCCAGCCACAATCATGACGCACAGTGGGCAGGAGAAGTCCATTTGTATAGCATACTGATAGAAATATTTTTCTGCTGTTTTCAAAAGAATAATTGAAGGACTGCTGTTCCACACCTCTTTTTCTCCTGTGTTTAATTGTTGGCCCTATTTTGTGAGTTCTTTCCATTCTCTTTAATGGAGCTGTGGTCATTTTGATCCCTCTCTAGAATATCTTTTAGTAGACTATGTAGGGTTAAATTTGTCATCATGAAATTCTTTAGTTGTTCTTTTTCATGGAAATATTTTGCTTCTCCTTTAAACTTGAGAATTTTGCATGGTATATCAGTCCAGGTTGGAATTTGTTTTCTTGCAAGACTTAAAGTATTGGTTCCTTTCTCTTCTTGACTTCATTGTTTGTGAAGAAAAATCTACCCAATAACATAAAATGTTCTACTCAGTAAGTTATAATAGATCACCAGTTAATCAGAACAATTCATATTTTTGAGAAAATGCAGCTGTATCTTTCTTCACATTAACTGTTTATTGTGTTTTGATTAATGAAAATTTTATACGCTTATATTGATTTTGGTATGTACAAATGACTGCTTTCCTTTTCTATTTTTTGATCTAAACTAAATCTTCACTAATTTTTTAAAAAGAAATTATAAATATAGTAATTTTATTAAAACTATTGTTTAAGTGTTCAAAAATAAAATTTTAAAAATAAATACTCCAATTATAACTTATATTTTATTTCCCAATATGTTTTTATATATAAATTTGTAAAGGTATAGATTACTACTTACAATATTGAAGATATACACTGTTAATAGCACTGTAGTCAAATGATTTTATAAATATCATCTATAATTTTCTACTAAGTCCAGAATAAATAGCTAGGTAAATAATAGTTAAGGTGGAGCTAAGGCATTTAATCATTCTGAAAATCTTTTCTGTTATCTACATATCACATCGTAATGGAATTATTTCTATTATATCACAAATCAAAACACAATTAAAAGTAATTGGTTTTCTTGCCTGTCAAATATTGAAATCCTTGATTTTACTTTATTATTTTCAACTTCTTCCCATATAAGGGGTAAATTCTATAGAGCTAGTGTGTGAGAAAAATTAGTATAATCCCTGTACCCAACAGCTGAAGTAATAACATAGCTTGGAAAGATAGTGAAGATGAATTTGGTTATAAAACTTATTCCTGGGGATGGATGGTAACATATGTAAAGTACACAAATTGTCACTGGTATCTCTGGGGCTTCACGATGGGTATTATGCTTTATGCCATGATTGAAAGTTAACTGTACGTTTATATTTTAATGGGAAAAGTAATACATACACGAAAAAGAACTCGTTAAAAATGAACATAAGTTAAAAGGTCAGCCAGAGAGCTCAGCCAATTAAAGCATCTGCTCAGGGAGACACAGAGATGGGGCTGGTTCCTGGCGTGCTGTGCTGGCACTGCCCCTTGGGAACATTGAGACTGTGATTGAGGCTGGGCATGGTGATGTGTGCCTGTAATCCCAGCACTTGGGAAGCTGAAAACAGAAGAATCAATACGAGTCCAATCTGTGTAGTTGATCCTGTAGACTGTATAGAGCCTGCAATAAATACAAAAAAGAAAAAGAATGAATGTAATTTTATATAAGTTGAATATGTTTGTATGATATCCTTTGCTTTTTGGCAATAACAAAGAATTGATGAACAGATGAACAAGGAAAGAGGCCTTCTGATTTATCAAATATCACGAGGTACTGGCGACATAGTTCATTAGAATAAGTGTTTGGCTGGCAAGTACAAGGTCCTGAGTTAAATCCCCAGTACCTGAAAAAAGAAAAATCATTTTCAAACAGACACAAGCTAAATAGTTTTCAGTGACAAGGTTTGTTTAATACTGCTAAGCAGTGCACCTCTTTCTTCTTTTTTTTTTTTTTTTTGTGGGACCAGGGTTCGAACTCACGACCTTGCACTTGCCCAGCAGACACTTGTGCCTCGGAGCTATCTCCCCAGCCCCCTCTTTCTTCTATCTTGACCAAATCGCATGCATAATAGGAATTTACTTTAAAATATGTAAAATTAATTCAAGATGTAACAAAGCCAGGTGACTCACAAATTTTATGATTTTTAATGGATCTGCCTTATAACTATGACAATTCAAGATATTTGTATTTCTGAATTTTCCAAAAATTCTCTATGCTTCATAGAAATTAGTTTCTAATTTAAAAATAAAGTTTTATCACTAAAAAATTGGGAACTTTTTCTATTTTACTTATTAAGGAACTAAGACGTCTTGTCCTTTAAATTTTCTGCGTTCAGAATTTTCTGTTTATGCCAAATGCATCCTTTACATCTTCTGTCAAATGTTAATTGGAAATTTAAAAAATGAGTCCGCTCAAATTTCACTTCTACCATTTCTACACAAAATATATTATTAGAAATCAGTATCAAATAAAATGTTATAGTATTCATAGAAATGCACATATTGAAGATTAGATTTAATTAAAATTAAGCTTTACACAGTGTGTATAGCTTATGAAACAATAATAGTCTCTTTTAAAATATTCTCAAGTCATGCTCATAATTTATTAATATATCTTAGCATTAAGATAAATGAACTTAATAACAGATACATGAGAAAACATTAAATAAAACTGGGTCTCCTTCTATTTTCCTACTATAAGTCAACTATGTAGTCATGTTCAGAGCCCACCAAAAATATATATATGCATTTCAGGAAAAGAAAAATGTATACAAATAATTGTTATGGTTTGTCTTATATGTCCCATCAAAGATTCATGTTGTCATAACTTTATGATTGATTCATGGTCTAATGCTGAGATTATGGGTGTGAGTATTACATGTTCCCTAGGGTGGGTAGCTTTCGCATAATATAAGGGAGAGGAAAAAGCTTTCTCTTGGTGTTCCTTTCTCGTTTTGTCTCTAGTTACTTTGCTGTCTTCCCCTACCTTTCACAGTTCCCCTTGTTCCATGATATCCTGTTGGAGCCTGCTGATTATGGACTGAAACATCCATAACCTATAACCTAATTAAAGTTTTCTTTCCTCAACTTGAGGCATTACATATTCTATCTCAGCAAAGAAAGAAAAGTTACCAAGGCTGATTTGGTACCAGGAGTGTGGCCATTCCTGTGACTACACCTGAACATATGGTTCAAAGTCCTTTAGGAATAGTTTATTGTGACACTTTAAAAAGCTTTGCAGTAATACCAGAAAACCTTAAGTGATTATGTCTGGAAGCTTCTGTTTGAAACTCAGAAGAACAGAAGTTGGTTAGAAATCCTGCTGACAAAAAAACAGGCTCAGGAGATATCTACTGAGAAGGACTGCATTGAGTGCTAGACTCCAGATGATGTGTGTCAAGGGTTGGCAAAAATTTGTCTTTATTTTCCTTATGTCCAGAGACCTTTCCTAAAACTAAGATTAACAGTGGTGGAGCAATTAATATGGCAAAAGAAATTCCAAGGCAATCAAATGTTGAGGTAGTTGCATGGTGTTTTTTAGTGCTTTCAGACAATTTTATGTTGAGAGTCAGGAGCAAGGAGCCCAGAAGTTTGATGTGCAATGTGATTTTTGGCAGAAAAGAAGCTCCAGTAAAGTTGTGGACAGCGAAAATAGAGCAGAGGAGATCTTGACTGCTGAGAAGGAACAAAAAATCCACAAGAGTTGGCCTGAGGGCCTCACAAAAAGCAAGTGTCCTGCACTCTGCAGCTTCAGAACTTCAAGGGTGAAACACTTTGCTTTGAGAGGGAAACAGCATAGAACCGTGCCCCAGAATGATGGCATCAGCTGCACCAAATCTGAAATGGTGCCAACTGTATCACATTCCATAATGGCGGTAACATAGAAAAGTTATATCTCCGAATAAGGTTTAGAGTGCTCAGCAATCCAGGAACTCAACCCCTAGAGTCAAGAGAGAGGAAAGCTTGCCTGATGCTTCAGCAGAACTTGGCATCATGCACTTGGTGCTACTTTCAGGTACATGAAAAGTGCAAGAGTTACATGGTTTTAAAGGCTCCCATCTTGATTTTAGAAGGCATGAGAAGCCAGGATGTTTGTCACTCAGAAGGCACTGAGCGAATCTATAAGTGAGAAGGCAAACATGCAGTAGAGAGCCCAAATGTTGGTAAAATCCAGCGGGATGGTTCAGCTAAAGAATGCTACCAGGAGGGATCAAAGCAGGCCTCAAAGAAAAGGCATGGGAAATACCACCAGAAGTGCCATACAGATTCAGCCAAATGAAGATCACAATTTACCAGATTGACTTGGATATTGAATATGGACATATAATGTTTGCACTGCTGGATTTGGGACTTGCTTTGTTCTAAATACTTCGTATCTCCCGATTGTATCCTGAAGGATGGCAATATCATCTTTTGCCATTGAACACTAGAAATATCTAACTTTTCATTTGTGCAGAAGCTCGTGGCTCTATATTTGCCTTACAACTCAGAGAAGACTGAGTACTTGAACTTTTTAGCGATGCTGAAAATGTAAAAAAACTTGGAGGGACTGAAACTAAAATTCTTAGGATGAACTAAGAAGTATTTTGCACAAAAGAATGTACATGAATCTTTAGGGTTCCAGGACTTAATGTTATGGTATTTGTCTACATGTTCCCCCAAGGCCTCATACAGTCATAAGTTGGGCTTCTAGTAATTTTACCTGATTTCTGGTCCAATGCTACTGGTGTGAATACTACATTTTCCCTGGAGTAAATACATTGCACACAATATAAGCATGGGAAAGATGCTTTCTCTTGCTGTTCCTCCCTCCTATTAGCTCCTGTTGTTTTACTGTCTTTCACCACCTTACACAATTTTCCTTGGGATGTGCCATCCTACTGGAACCAACTGATTATGGATTGGAAGCTCCACAAACTGTCATCTCAATAATCTTATGTTCCTCAATTTTGGGTTCTGGGTATTTTGTCTTAGCAACGAGGCAAAAGTAAGCAATACAATAGCTCAATACTAAATTTATTGAGATATCATGAGATAAATACAAGTTATCCTTTGGCTTAATTATTATAGGAAGTTGTGGCCTTGAGTTTCTAGACATTTATTAGCACAGTGAAATGCTGCTTTGGCAACCTTAATCACAGTAAATGCTACATATGTATTTTCAATTTCTTTCTGTGTGCCAGGAGTGCAGCAGGTTTTTCTGTGGTATATAATATCCTCTAGGGCACCCCCATCCAAGGATAATGCTATCTGTTGGAAATTATCTCACTTTTTTTCTTTGCCTGTAATGTGTGCACATTTTTTGGAAGACAGTGTATATTACTAAGTGAGCTCATTCTGTTGTCATTTTCACTGCATTGATAGGAAAGTTCAACACATGAAGATGAGATAAAAATAGTAACTCAGAACACATATAAATCACACGCATTTGTATAAAACGTTGTTAGAGAGTCTCAGATGCTTAGTCATTTTTTTTTTCTATCAGAACAAGCATTTTCATCATTTCTTCTTCTTTTAACTTACTCCATAAGGCAAAACCTTGGCTTCTGCCATCCATGAACCCTCTATTTGTATTCACTTGTAGGTGAACCCATTAAATCTTATAAGTTGAAATCAGTTTATGTGTTGATTATATAGTTACATAGTGTAGTGTGTATATTTACAGTAAGCGTTTGCAATGCCCATATGTGTTTATCAATATCCACACCCTGGCGCAGAGTGACCTCCCACACTGCCTACGGGCAGCTTCCTCACTCTTAGTGAGTGTTATCACACCCAGGAAGCTCCCTGGGTGCTGGCTTTCTGTTCTTACCCAGGATGCCACTTCCTTTCCCCTGTCTGACCTTCCACATGCTGAGGCTTTTTTCAGGCTCACCCAGGAGTACTAAGAAAACCATTTGGCCCTTGACTCTATCCACTGTTGGTTATAAATAACTTCAATACACTCTCTTGAATTTTGTAGAAACCTTCTAGAAAATGATTCTTTGAAGTTTGCCCTCAAGTAGGTTTGCATAGATCTCCACAGCTGCAGAATCTCTCCTCTTTTGTGCTGTAGGCTCCTTCTCATGGTGTCCTCATGCCAATATATTTCTTAAGACGGGTCATTTCCAGGAATATTCCACTTGATCAGATAGATTGGATCATGTCTGTTGCAAGCGTAAGTCAGCATCAAGTCTCATTCCCTAAAATATCAATTGAATGCTTGCATAGATTAGCTATCTACCATGCCCACAAATGTTTGTTTTATTTTTCTTGAATATTAAGCAATAAACTCAGAATCTTTCTGCTGAGTTTCTTCCCATTCCTTTTGTTATTATTATTATTATTTTTTTTTTGAGGTAGGATTTTGCTGGGTCATTAAATTGCCCAGCCTGGACTGGAATGTGGAATCTCTTTCCTTAGCTTTCCAGAGTGAGAGGATTATAGCACTGTTCTTTTAGAACTAAAATGTTTTCTCTACAAAGAAAACTATCTTAACTTACATATAAATCATAAATGTGGATGTATTATAAATGTATGTATGTGTGCATGTATAAATGTTTGCATGCACATGTGTGTGACTATATTTATCAAAAGACAGAGGGAAACAGAGAAATAAGGATGTCATTAGGATGGATCTCTGTCATGAAATCAAGTTTAAAATTTAGGAAAGTACGAGATAATTTTACTACCTAAACTCTAATAAAAATAGAAACTTAACTGCAATTCTGTTATCATATACAGTGTTACTGATTATAGTCCAAGCGTTCAGAGTTTCATAGACATAAATTAATTATCTTCTCAAATTTTTGTTATTTTTATTCTATTTTTTTAAAATAGAATATATCTTTGGGGGAAAATTTGGCTGAAAAAGTGTAAGCCAATCTAACAAATGAGGTTATGCCATTAATAAAACGTTTTATGTAGTAGCTGGCAATTTCACCCCACATTTGCAATCCACACAGGATAACTCATCCAAATAATGGATTGAACCTTTCCAAATATTTCATATCTAAATAATAATCCAAATAAATATGTCATATAAAGTTGTGCTACTGAAATACTAGCCAAACTCAGAGCTACTTTACAATCGGTTGATTATACAAGGCAACAAATTGAGATACTTAAATATAACACTGTGTTTGCACGTTTTATTTATTTATTCATTTATTATGTTTATTTATTTAATTCAGTTTATGAGACGGGGTCTTACCATGAAGTTCAGGCTGTCCTTGAGCTTACTCTGTGTCTCAGGCTGCTCTAGAACTTGCAAAGATCCTTCTGTCTCAGGCCCCAGAGCGTTGAAGTTACAGGTGTGCACCACCACACTGAGCTTTTTTTTTTGCAGGACCAGGGTTTGAACTCATGACTTTGCACTTGCCAGGCAGGCACTTGTGCCACGGAGCTATTTCCCCAGGCCCCACACTGAGCTTTTGTATGCATTTGGATGATGCTGACTATGGGGCAGAGGTTGTTGATGTTTTTGTTTTGTTTTTGTTTGTGTGTGTTTGTTTGATTTTCAGACAGGATATTTTTATGTAGTTCAAGCTGGCTTTCAACTCACTAATCTGACCAATCAAAGTTGTAGTGATCCTCCTTGGCTTGGCCTCCTGGTGCTTGAATTACAGAAATAAACCATGAAGCCCAGAAGTGGTCCAGTTTTGACATATAAGATTTTCTTGTATGTGTTAATTAAGGAATGTTTTACTTAGCACTTCAGTTTTCTTTCTGAGAGTCAGACATATGAATGACTGTGATACATCTGATATTTATCTCTTTTTATAAAAGATAACTTTTTAGAAAAATGGAGAAGTCTTTAAGTTTTACTTTTTTGTTCTTTATGATAGTGACAAAATATAGTATAATAAAACACTGCATTTTCTGAGGGAAAATTTTATATTTTACTTTGTGTATAAAAATACAGTACAGAAGTTACCAAAATTTATGCTGCTTAGAACCATAGGTATAAGGGGATCTCAGGTTATATACTTCTATGATTTCTAACTCCTTTTTTGTATATGAATAGAATGCTATATCTGAGATTCTGCCTTTAAACTAGAAATATTAGGGAAAAGTACAGGCATTTACTCAAATATTCTATACCATTTTTACCATCAGTTCTTGCAACCATATTCCACCAAATACATCAAGTACACTGATTTAGTTTGGCGGTTTCTATGATCATAAAGAATCCAGAGCTTAACAGTACTCACGTTCTCTACCTTGGTTGCTTTTTTGATAGTGAATCTATTCATGCATTTCTTGATATACACACTGGTGACTGACTGTAAAAAAGAAAATCATTTTATGGGACAGTTACTTTATACTTTGTTACAGAATTTTAATGTTGAGTTACTAGCTATGCATTATTGAAATGCATTTGTATCCTTTTAAATAATTGCTTCTCATGACATTTATTAGCTGCATATCAGTGGGATTCTTTACGTAAAGGCTCTTCCTGAAGGCATGGCATCAAGAAATTTTAAGCATGATATGATCAAAATAATGATTTTTATACAAGAAGACAATGCATTAGTTTTCCCTGGAAGTACAGTACTCATGTAGCAATGGGTTCTTTTCCTTCTTTCTTCTGCTTTCACCTGTGCGACTATGTTTTTAAAGGTGGAGGGGTTATCACCTCTCCTTAAAAGATGCTTTGGTCATCTCTCACTGCCCAACTTTCATAAGCATCTACATTAAGGTCTCTAGAAAAGAGGTGCAGCTAGTACCAAATGTCTCGTTCTATCTGCTTTCTCATTCTCATGAGTCCCTTTCAGTGCTTTTCATTAGGCTGACCTGATGTCTTTTGGACCCTCAAAACATACTCAGTGCTTACTTTTATGGATGGATTGTACATTAACATAATTAACAATGTTAAAACTAGTATTAGAAGCTGGGCGTGGTGGCTCACGCCTGTAATCTCAGCACTCGGGAGGCTGAGGCAGGAGGATTGGTGCAAGTTCGAGACCAGCCTGGGCTACAAAAGTGAGCTCAAGGCCAACCTCAACTGCATAGCGAGACCCTGTCTCAAAAAGACAAAAATAATAATAATAATAATAATAATAATAATAATAATAACAATAATAATAAACTAGTATTAGACACACTAAACAATAGTAAAACTAGTATTAGCCGCACCAAAAAATCCTGTTATTACTCCCAAAAGGAGTATATCATCAGCATATATATTAAATATATATTGAATATGTGATATATATTAAAGCTATAAATAGACTTTTCTATGAAATCTTAGCTACATACAACTTGTTTAGTGATCCATTTAATCTAGCATTTTAGTTTAACATGAAGCCATTACTCTTGTTGTGTGAAATATACATGTTTATGATTCAAAGGAGCAATTCATCTTAGTCAAAATGGATATTTGATGTTAATATGATAGTTAATTGCTATACAATTCCTTTCCTTCATTTCAGAACACAGTAGAATGAAGTATTTAAAGAACTGATATTCAAAATGTCATTTCATTATTATTTAAATATATGAATATTGTACTATAGTAAGTCATATATCACATTCACTTAAATATTAACCTGCATTAATTATTTACATCTGCTTGAGAACACTTTTACACAGCTAAAATGAGGAAATTACAAATACTGGAGATAAACTCTCAGAAATCAGATAGAAGTTATTTTAGGTGAGCAAGCACCATTCTCTCTAGAGTTCATGATCATCACTCCTGCTTTCTAGGATAACTGTAAGTTCTTCACAGCTTGTTTCTTTCCCCTTCCCCCTTTTTGAAAGCTGTCGCTGTAAAAACAAAAGCATTTACTTTTTTTTTTTTTTTAATTAGCCAGGTTTTATGCACTGGAAAATAAAAGCATGTTGGTAAACTTACATGGAAAATTTCCTTCTTGGTCTAAAATTACACTATGCCATTCTGTCAGGTTCAGAAGTGATGTGTGATATTTTTACAGAATTACACTCCTGAAAAAATCTTCAGAGTCTGTTAAACAATCCTTCTAACCTCTGCATCAGTCACCCCAAAGTATGAACTGCTCTTCATTCACATGAATGACCATGGTAGGGTTTATATAACTTCAGAGAGATATTCAACTTGGTGGCCAGGGTTCACTATAATTGGCTTGAAATCTAAGCCATGCATTTTTATTTAGATTTGTTCGAGTGCTCATCTTGCCCAATTTACAGGAGTAATAGAACAACAAATATTTGAAAGGAGAGATGCAGTGTACCAAGCATCAGCATGGACTCTACAAACAGATTATTCATATTTGAATACTAACATTATAAGCTGCTTTGTTGACATTAAGCCACAGAGCCTTTCTCTATCTAAATGTAAGCATTTCCCAAATGAAGGTGTATCCAACGATGCCTATTTCATTGTGACCTTCTGAACATTAAAAGTACAGATGATTTAATAAATGTGGGAAATAAAATACAAATATGTATTGGCTTTAAATAAATACATTGCAACAAATCCATAACATTTAAAACATTATAAATAAAAAATGAATTCCACACATCTAATCCACTGAGCATCATGACCTATTCCAAGTGAAGTATTTCCTCTTATTTACCTTGCATTTGCTGGCTGGCTGGGAATCGTGATTTGCACTGTACCTGTAGTGCAAGATGTCACTATACTGAATATAGCTAGTTCAGAGGGAAATCAACGTTCAAATTCAGACATGCAGTTCCTGTTAAATCTGTATGGACTTTGTATCATCATATAATTAAAATATCACAAATGAATCTATTCTGATTTGGAGAACCTTGGTGCTTAACATGTGCAAAGGAACAATTTTTATGTAATGTTACCAAGGATTTTTTAAATAGTAAATGTAACTACAGATTTAACTGGATATTTCTGTTTTTTATTATTTTCTGTACAAAATGATTAGGAAATAGTGTTCATATTGTAGGCTGAATATGCTAGTTAGTGAATCACATGTGTATATCTACTTTTACTTTAAAAGAAATCAAATGACTATAACATGAAAAATTCTTGAATTTTAGTAAAAGTGTTTATATTGCATATCATCTCTGACAAGATATTTTTTTTTTTTTTTTTTTTTTTTTTTTTTGTGGGACTGGGGTTCAAACTCATGACCTTGCACTTGCCCAGCAGGCACTTGTGCCTCGGAGCCATCTCCCCAGCTGGCCAAGACAATAAGTGAATAAACAAAGGTTCTGAAATAAGACATTCTTAAAGGACATTCTCTCAAATAAATTGAAAATATTACCAAAAGCCTGCAACTAAATGATTCACCAGATAGATTAGACTACAAACACTAGCACAATACTTGTTCATAAAAATACAAATAAAATGTGAATTCCAATTTCATTAGAGATTTTGCAAACAGTCCATGTGAAGCCAAGTTAGGTTTTTTTTTAACATTTTGCCAAGCAATACCTTCATTTATTTTTATCTAGGTTAGATATTATTACAGCCTCTTCCAGTTTTAAATGGATAGGCAAAATCTAACATTTAGAATGATGCCCTATTTATTTTTCTCTCATTTCATTAATGAAGGGGATACAAGGCTCAGTTTAGACCATATTCCCAGGGTATCTCATTAGAAGGCTCACAATGACTTAAATAATGTGCCATTTATTTTTATGGTTCATTTATAAAGCTTCAGAATATTTTCATCTATTGAATTATTTTTATATTTATATGCCCTACAAAATTTTTAACCGTTAATAGTGTTTTCTGTGGCAATAACATGTAGAGTTAGCATAAAATTATTTGACAATATACTTCCATGAAAACATGCTATGAATTTCTGTTTTGGTACTTATTCTTTTGTAGATAAATGTCATTTTCTTCCTAAATAGCAATTTGTTAGATCTTGCAAGGAAAGAAATGGAAATCTGTAGGTAGAAAATTTAAAATTTGATATTAAAGTTATTCTTATCCTTGTCCTAGCTTCTCAAAGTTTTTAAATATAATATTGATCTGAAAACCTAAGAATTCACATATAAAATATTTTTTTTCATGTCTTTCTCTTATTTTTCATATTTCTATTGAAACATTTCTTTTTCTGATAAACTCATTCCCACAATTCCTATCTCTTTTGACTTATACATGTAACAGTCTACCAAGGGTTCTCACCTTTATCCTGTGTACTAGATCATTCTTTGGAATTTAGATCCCTTAAGGCAAGCATTTTATTTTAACCACCTTACTCATCTTCTTTTGTTTTGCACTGCCCTACATGAAGTCATCATCTACCTGTGTCCTTAAAGAACCCATGTGAAATCCCAGCTCCATGTGATCTTCTCTTTAATCTAAAGATGCAGTGGTATCTAAAAGACAATATGTATTTAAAACTGTGAAAAAGAAATCAAAAGTATCCAGAAAAGTAATCCCAGCACTCGGGAGGCTGAGGCAGGAGGATTGGTGCGATTTCGAGACCAGCCTGGGCTACAAAAGTGAGCTCAAGGCCAGCCTGAGCTGCATAGCGAGACCCTGCCTCAAAAAAAAAAAAAAAAAAAAGTATCCAGAAAATAATTAATATGTTTTTGTCATAAACTTGTATCATTTTATTTCATCTATAACCATAGTTTAGCATATTTCAATAAAGTCAAAACAGCCTATGCTATAGAACATTGCAACAGTGGATTAAATCCATAACGTGTATTCAAGTAATATTTGAAATTTGTTTCATACGAAGAAATAAAATGAATTCAGTTGTGTGCAATTCTGTGAGAAGTCACACAAGGTTAATTATTATGAAATTAGGTCATTCTGTTTATTAGCACCTCTGAGAAAAATACAGTGACAACTCGATTCACTAATTTAATTTACTCCTTGATTTTGGAAAAGGCTATATTAATTTGTGTTCATGCAGGATCAATGCAGAGTTAGCTACTAAAAATGAAACTATGCCTGAAGCTTCAGTTTGTGAGCCAAACTTTTCACCAACAAAAGTGTTCCTGAACTGAGGCACCACTGCACATCAAAGTTTATTACAGGAAATAAAAATGTCTATTAAACTAGGCAATTTATTTCCTTACTGACCTTTTTTTCTGCTTAAAGCTAAAGCTCATGTTAAAGTGACAACCAGAATGGAAAATTTTCACAGATTGATACAATTTTCATTCTATCTTTATTTAAAATGGAGAGATGTGGAAATGAAAAATTTTCACTCAAATATGTGAGATTTATTTCTAATCATTAATGCCTTTAATAGAGCAAGAATTTTTAAAAGTTTTTTTTTTTTTTTTCTTTTGCGCAGGACCGGGGTTCAAACTCACAACCTTGCACTTGCCAGTCAGGCACTTGTGCCATGGAGCTATCTCCCCAGCCCCAAAAAAGTGTTTTTTGAAGTCATATAGTTCAGGAGAAGTCAACTACCTCAGAACATTTCACAATTATATACATTAGCTGTGTCGCCATCACATAACCTAAAAAAAAGAGTAAAACTCATGTAAAATGGCAGTGCTATTTTCAAAGCAGCATGACTTTTGCTTAAAGTATTTCATTTCATACATTTTAAGCAAAGTCATACTTTTGATATTTAAATTTTTAAAATTAAAGCATTTAAAATTTGGGAAAATATGTAGCATAGTGGGCATAATTCTTAACACTTATTTTCAATTACAGTATTTTAAATTTGGATTTTGAGGGGTTGGTGTTCACCATTCTTATTGAGTATTTACATAAATCAGTTTACAGTTCATAATATCTTCTTTTATTAAATTACATTTACTGCCTTGCTTCACATTTTAGAGAGCTTTAGTGTCTTGCTGTTGTGTGGGGATTTATTCCTGGTAAAGCCCAGCCTCAGCACCTGTGAGGAATTCCGGATTTTTATCCTAGTCAGTGTCCTCACTTCTACCTGATGCCTCACAGCTTTTGGAATGCTTTGTTTGTGTTGTTTTCTTTTTGTATTTTAGGAAAGGCTCTCCAGGGTGTTCAGGGTATCACTATTAGATGGAACTTAGAGTGATCCCTCTGCTTACCGCCTCCCAAGAGCCGGGATTACAGGTGTGCTGCACCAAGCCTAGATTCAATTGCCCTCTCAGCGTGCCCCCTGGGCAGGCCGGAACAGCAGGCCTGGGGATCGAATACCCTGTCCGTGTGCCTGCTTGCAGATGCTTCAATCCACTGAGCTATTTAGCCAGCCCTATGTTTGGAATGTTATTAGGATTTCTTAAATGTTGATTATTCTTTCTCAAAGTCCTTCGATCCATTAAGCAATTGTTTAATTGCTTTGTGATATTTACAATTACATGATGAAACGCCTTTGCAAGGAACATAATTTTTAGATGCGGTGAAGACTTGTACAAAGGGAAATAAATGTTCTTTACATATATAGCTCAAGTTTCTTCTCAGTTTTAGTTTGAGAATATCACTGTAAGATGAAAAAGAATCATCTTTATGCTCCTTTCAACTGCATATGTTTCTACAGAATGCGTGAAAAAAATGATGATACATTTGAGGGTAATATCAAAAATCCAAGTCCGGAAGTCGACCTTGCCAGCCAGGCACTTGTACATTTAGCTACATAACTAGTAGAAGATGCACATTTTAACAGTGACTTATACTTAGGTACAATGTGAGTTATGTGAAGTTGAAAGGTTAGGCAAATACGATGTTTGTATTCTTTCTTTTTTTGTGTGAAAGAGTGCTCACTTTGTCTTGACCCATTAAAGTGCTTTTTTTTTTTTTTATTTGTAGTACAGTGTGGTATATAATCAGATAGGTGATTGAAGAAGCTAATATGGTATGATTTGCAATGAAATCTTAAATAAATTATACAAATAAATGAATGAACTCAATGTTTTAATAAATTGCAAAATGCTCAATGACTTCCTTATAATATAGTTAATTGTTTATTTTTCTTTCAAGATTTTTGTTAAGACCAACATACTGTCAGGCATGGTAGTCCATATCTGTGAGTCCAATGGGTGGATGCTGAGAAAGAGGATTATCGTGTCTTTAAGGCGAACTTGAGCTACATACTAAATTCCAGAGGAGCCTGAACTACCTAATGAGACCTTGTATTAAATAAGTAGAGAAATCAATAAATATTAATATAATAGCAAATAATTCACAGGGATGTTTGGTGTTACAATTACAATATTAAAGATGTTGAAGTGGATTCAATTAATCAAGTTATAGGTTGCTTTGAAACAATTTTGTTAATTCTCCAAGAACCTTTTATGGATGTTTGACTAAATTACATTCTTGGGCTGGGGAGATAACTCGGTGGCATAAGCACCTGCCTGGCAAGTGTAAGGTCCTGAATTTTATCCCCAGTACCACAAAGAATTACATACTTACTGTATCAATTTTATAGCAATATTGCAATTTCTAATATTTTGTATAATTACTCTAATAAGGGGACATGTTAATTATCTTCATTATGGAGACTACTCATCCAAAAAATCTCTTGGAACATTTGCAGTCTCCTGTTTAAAAATGATCACTATTTATCTGAACATTACTCTCAGGACCAATACATTCCATGAATTTCAATAAATATTTTAACTCTGTGTTATGGTTTGTGTCTAGTTGTCCACGCAAAGCCTCATGCAGTCATGAGGTGGGGACTTCTAGAGTTTGAGAATTGATTCATGATCCACTGGGATTATGTGTTTTAGTACTGATGAGATTATGGGTCTGAGTACTGCTGGGAATTATAGCTGTAGCCTGAGGAGGATTGGCTAAGGCAGAGAGCATGATGTAATTGAGAGAGAGAGAGAGAGAGAGAGAGAGACTCTTGCTGTTGTTGTCTGCTACTCTGGATGGTTGGTTGCCTCTCATGATTGTGACTGTTCTGCCGCCATGAACTAGAGGGTCTCTGTCCTGTTCCACTCAGCCTTGGGCCAGCTGAACATGGACTGAAACCTCCAGTAACTGTGAGCTAAATAAACTTTCCTTCCTTCATTTTGGATGTCACGTACTTGTCCCAGCAATGAGTAAAAAAGTAATTCAGACACTCTGCTTTCTTTCACCTCTTTTCTCTCTGTGGGTCTCCTTCCCTCATTTCTTGCCCTCTACCAGGCTCTCTGTCTTGGCCTTTTTGTTTGAGTTGGAATTTGGCTTCTGATTTTATAAGGAAACTATTCATTACTAAAACACTCTTTGGTAAAAAGAGATGGTTGATTATACTTTTTCTTTGCAAAAACTTTATGAATTATGGAATAATGTACCTCAATGAATACAATATCATTTTGAAAAAAGTTTCTAAATTTTATTAAATCAGAGTGACTCCTGAAGTTTACTATATAATTCTGTTCTATGATTTCTTCTAGTTTAGTGTAGTAAATTTGAAGTTTTATTACATATTTTGCTATACTCGCCTTATATTTTATAACTTAGATGTTATTAATTACCTTACGTATCACTGATTTGATACTGAAGGTACATATCCTTATTTTAAATATGTTTTAATATTAAATTGAATAGTAAATTACAATTATTGCAATAGCAATAAAATATATTATTGGTATCTCAGTTTTTCAGCACGAAACTGAGATTCAAAATATTTGGTATTTTTCTTTTCCAGGAATAAGAAATAGAGATATAAGGCAGAAAATAGCATCAGAAATGATACAAGAGTTAACTGAACAAAGAAATAAGAACTCAACCATGGTTGCTGTTACAACATGCTATCTTCAAGTTAATTGTTCACAGTATTGGATATAAATATGTAAGATTCATTTAAGGAACAATAAAGAAGTAGAAGTTTAAAAGAGAAAAAAATCATCAGGGGTAAAATAAAAATGTATCTTTTCCTTTCTTACATTTGTCGCTTTCCTTATCCCAGGTTTTGCCTCCCAGTGAACAATTTCTTTCCCTTTCCCAATATCTGTTGTGCATTGTAGGTTTTTCTTACTCTTTCAAGGTCTCACGATAGCGAGATAATAATACAATGCTTGCACATGTGGATCTGGTTTATCTTACTACTATATTCGTTAGCTGCATCCATTTATCCACAAAAGCCTTGCATTTATCTTTTTTATAGCTGAATAATACTTTATTTTGTAAAAACACTGTATCTTTCTTATCCATTTCTCAGTTGATGGGCACTGAGGTTGTTTCCAAAATTTATACTGTTGTGGTATGATGATGTTCTGTTCTTCTGGAAAAGTACATAGGAGGGAAAAGCTAGGTTAAGTGGGACTTCAAATCCTACTTTATTGAGGAATCTCCATACTTATTTCCATAATGGTTGTGCCAGCTTGCATTCGAAATATTTATATACTTACACTCCACAATTAATAGATGAAAGAGGTGTTTGTTGAACCCAGTTTTGCAAATCTAGTGTTTTGTACACTATTTTATTAGTCTTTCTATATTTAGCTTTTACATAATCAGATTATGCAGGCATTCCTTGTTCTTATACATATGTGTTCTTATATTGGAAAGCACACATCTATATGGGTCAGTCTTTATTCAGTCATGAATTTTTAATTTACATCTATCTTAGTTATCAATTGAAGGATTTATGGCATCTATTTTGATTTCCTTTACGTTTTAGTGAATGGGAACTTCAGAAATTTTTCAGAAATACTGGTGACAATTGTCCACTTCATCTCGCTCGGAATTTTACCGATGATTTCATCTTGGTTAGCACTGTTAGGTGGCACAGCCTCCCTTGTGATGTGACCCATATCGTCTAATATTCCTCTGGACCGCAAGTTCCCAGTTATTAGCTAATTTCATAAATAACATTTGGAATATTTTTACATCTTACAACCAAATCAGGCAATAGGTAATTTGCATACTAAGCACACAACTTCATTGCTAATTATTCTGCAGTATCTTTGTTCCTTCGTTTTAGCGCAGGAAACCTTCTCATCATTGGTTGTGAGTTGCCCCTACCAATATGACTATTTGTTCTGATGCCTTCTTGTTTACCGTAAAGAGGTAGAGTCATTAAAGGGAATTATTACAAATATCTTTCTCGTGATTAGAGTCTAAAGTTGTAGTTAGGGGCCAGCAAGGTAGTTCGGGGTTCTAAAAGTTAGGCAAGCTTAGTCAACCGCAGGGACCAGGTTTCAATCCTTGACACCACATGCTGTGCCAGCCACACACCCAGGGCAGGCTGAGCCGGCCATAATAAAAGAAAAATGTAGGTAGATAGATAGATAAATAAATAAATAAATAATTGTAGTTAATTTTTTCTCACGTAGAATAGTTAATGATGGAGATTGGACAAATTTTGCTGATTGATTGGCTTTTGCTTCTACATTCATGAAGTCTTTCTCTGAGGATATCTGTATGAATTCTGTTTCTCAAAATGCAGCATGATTACAACCTCTTCGAGGATTACATGAGCAGCTATGCCTCTGATGACTATTATATGGGTCTTTGTGAAATTTTTGGAGATACAATATCAATTATGTTCTCACCAGTGAAACACAACACTGACAATTAAATGAGAGGCTCATTTGGCTCATAAGCTGTAGGAGTTTGAGTTCACAGCCTACTGACTATAAGGTAGGGTGTATGGCGGAGGAGAAAGAGCTGAGGACAGCAGGAAGCAGACGGAGATGAAGGGACAAGCGATGAGGAGACAGACCTGGGCGACACCCCTAGCGATCCATCTTTTTTTCTTTCCTTTTCTTTTTTTTCTTTCTTTCCTTTTCATCTTTTTAGTTTTTCATCTTTTTTGAGAAAGGGTCTCACTATGCATTTCAGGCTGTTCTAAGTTGCTTTGTATCCCAAGCTGGTCTTGCACTTGCAATGTTATTCCTGCCTTAGCATCTGTTGCTGAGATTACAGGTTTGTGCTACCTCCGCCAGCTTCTTTCAGTCTCCTCTGAACAGATCTGTTGTCCTAACGTAAAACCCAACTGTGAACTCATGATCCCTGAGGACATTTTAGACACAAACCTTAAGAGGGGCTTTATCAGGCATACAAATCACATTTTATTTAAGGAAATCTTTTCAGTAAAGTTGCATATATGTATGTGTGTATGTATGTATGTATGTATGTATGTATGTATGTATGTACTACAGGGTCTACAGGATCCTCAGGGTCTCACTACACAGATATAAATTGTAGTAATTGTCCTGTTTTCACCCTTCCAAATGCTGGGATTATAGACACTCACCACCATGCTCAGGCTCAGTTGCTGTCACAGAGCATGCGCTGGGGGCAAAGCAAGCATAGCTTGCTAGAGATCAAACCTTGATCCCTGCATCTGCTTAAACAAGTGTTTTAGTCCACCGAGTTATCTGGCTGGCCTTTTCTTTTGTTAAAGTTTTGATCAAAGATACGTGAAAGATTTTATTTCAGAAATTTATTCATTTTCCCCAAGCTTTACTTTATGAAATTAAGTAATGTCAATTATCTTTTTATATTTTCCCAGAGAGTTTAATGGCAAGTATCATAGTGAATTAGTTCCCTTTTACCTTATAATACATTCTAAAATTTTTAATTATGTAATGAATGAGTTTCCTAATAAGCACAATCAGCTCTCTTGCCATGTTGCCTGAATTTGGGTGCCAACAGTTTCCAAATTAAAGAAACATTTTAAAAATATTTCTGTTTTTGTTGGAGAGAGATCTGTGTTTCACTTCTAACTTCTGATATCTGTAACTACATTATAGGTTACTTTATAACTTAACTAATTAAAATCTGAACCATTGTTTGCAATTCATTACAGTTTTGTCAGTATGATGTGATCCAGCTTATTTGTGCTGCTATCTTTTATGTATCTGTGGTCAGACAAGGGATCAAATGACATCTGGTTCATGTGGAATTACCTCACTTCTATGGCACAGAGAAGGACTTTGGCTCGGTCACTGTCTTGCAGATGGCCTCTAATTCTGCAGAGGGCTAATGCTAAAATTATAAGAACAGTGAGAAAGCAAACCTGATGCTGAAATCACATTTTCTAAATGTATCTCATGGCCAGTGCAGATTAAGAATTGAGAAATGCGTACTATGCCCTCCTGGCTGATGAGAGAAGACAAGCTTCCAGCCAATTGTGACACTCATCGAAAGCAGCTCTGCTGTTGATTCAATGTATTGTGTCCATGGTAGTGCTGTAAATACTTGGCATATGGGGAAGGTGCCGTGAGGGCTGAGGACAGAGGTACAAGGGTATCTTTAGTTAGATTAGCCTTTCTGCTGTACTGAGTTGCTCTGTTGGAGTGAGCATCATAGGTGAGCAACATTTGGTATAAATATTATCACATTTGAAATGTATAGTTGCTGAAGCAGTAGTAGTCTCTGTGTGGCTCTTAGATTACACACTTTAGATAGTTTTAAGAACAATCCTAAATACTGCATGATTTTGGAAGACAATGGTCACAGTCTCATTGGAACATTTCAAATATCTCCTCATGGATTGGACTCTTGAACTGTGCATTTCTGCCAGGTTATGGAAAGCAGAAGATACTATTTGTCTCCTTGTTTCAATCATTTGTATTTTTTTTCTTCCTAATTTCTCATACACTTCTTTCTTCCAATTTACATGCATGTATCTGGTAATACGAATAACTAATTGGAAGACAGTTCTAGGCGCTACAACAAATATTGTGAGATTCATATTACTTTGTTAAATGAAATTCTATATCACTCGAATATGGTTTTTTTTGTTTTAGTACTACCTTGAACTGTCTTTAAAAAACAAAATTAAAAGTTATTTCTCTAAGTAGGGCGTGGTGACGCACGCCTGTAATCCCAGAACTCGGGAGGCAGAGGCAGGAGGATCGATGCGAGTTTGAGAACAGCCTGGGCTAAAAGAGTGAGCTCAAGGCCAGCCTGAAGTGCATAGCAAGACTCTGTCTCAAAAACAAAACAAAACAAAAACAAAAACAAAAAAGATATTTCTCATGAAAAATTTTTCTAGTGCATGTGTCTCTGATATCATTAGAATCCTTCAAGTGGTATGTCTTGGATTTACTGAAAATCCCTTTTTTATTTCTTGTTCCACTAAATCCTAGCAGCTTATGATATCATCTGTTATTTACATCTAAGAGATACTCCTAATTGTGAATGTTTACTTTATTACATATGACTTATATTATGGGTAAGTAGTACATGGTTCACCATATTGTTCTATTTTATAAAATATATGGCCAACTACTACCTCTTGTGAACTTTTGGCATAGCATGGCCTTGACTTTTCCTGACAGCTGTCACTTATGTTCTACAATGCAAATGTATTAATGCAAAGAATTTTTGGATCTGTGTGTATTTCATCTAATTTCATTGTAAAATCAACTTTATGTATCATATAAGGTTCTGCTGTATGAATTGCTGATAGTGAACCCTTCAGAATGTACCATGATAAAGGACAAAAAAGTTAACTAAGACCTGAAAAAGTATTTTGAATATATATTTGTTGTTTGTCCAAAGTGAGTACATTGCACCTCAGTTTTCATCCTAATTAGTATAAGTGAAAGCCTTTACCAGTGCAAGGGTCACAGAGGCATCAGGGGCTGTGCGGAGCTCACATTCAGGACAACAGCTGGATTACTTCCTATGATCAATTCTATTGCTACCACTTTTTTTGCCATTCACTGTGTCTTATTAATGTTTTCCAAGGGCAAGACAGCAATGCATAGGTCATCTTTAAAAAAAATATATCTGGTGAGATTTCAGTCAACTAAGTGTTACATTGTTATGAACTAATAACCTCATTCTGAAAATGACAAAGGTGGTTTTTACATTAATACATCTATGGTAAGTAGACATTTAAAAATGTCAGCCAGGTCTCTGGCTCAGGCCTATAATCCCAGCACTCAGGAGGTAAGGCAGGGGAGGGAGTATCCCAGTGAGGTCACTGCCAGCTTGACTTGCGAATCCAGTTCATGGTGAGCATGAACTACAGCCTGGGACCATTTCTCAAAACAAAAACAAAACAAAACAATACAAAGCAAAACGTATTATCGCAAACAGTTGGCAACTGCCTTTCCTCGCAATACCTGGGAAAGTGGAACAGAACTGAAACAGAAGATCATTATGGGCAATTTAACAGTTTCCAAAACATCTGTTTTAAAAGAAAAAAAAAAAAAAACTTTAAAGGTCTGGAGGATGAAAACAAAACAAAACAAAACAACAACAACAACAAAAAAAACTAACATTGAATGATAAAGACAAAAGCAATGGACAACAGAGAATTTTTTTTAAATGGCCATCAAATAAGATGCAAGCAGAACTCAGAAAAATAAGAAGACAACCGTTTGAACAATGGAATATAGTTGCTAGTAGAGTATTATGGTTTATGTCTAGTTGTCCCCCCAAAGCCTTATGCAATCATGAGGCGGGGACTTCTAGAGTTTGAGACTTGACCCATAATCCACTGGGATTGTGTGTTTTAGTACCGATAGGATTATGGCTCTGAGTACTGCTGGGATTATGGGTGTGGCCAAAGGCAGAGAGGCTGAGGCAGAGAACTTGAATGTAACATAGACAGACAGACAGACTCACACTGTTGCTCTGCTCCCCTGGTTGTTCCTTTGCCTCTGTCGCCACTGTTGCGGTTCTGCCACCATGAACTGCTACTCTCTGCTATGTGCCACTCAGCCTTGGAGCTCGCCGAGTATGGACTGAAACCTTCAGTAACTGTGAGCTAAATAAACCTTTTCTTTCTTCACTTTGACTGTCAGGTATTTGTCCCAGCAACAAGAGAAATGTAACTAAGATATAGAGGAACAACATTGCAAAACATACAAAGAATTTAAGCGTTCACGATGTAGGTGAAGGTATTCGAAGCCTCTAGAGCTAGATATTAGAATGCTATGGAGAGAAGAACACCGAAAACAGTAAGATGTCAGCTCTGGGAAGCTTGCATATTATTTTTAATTTGTTTGTTTGATTTTTTTTAAAGAACCGCTTATGATCCACTGTGCTTATGAGCTGACTGAGAAATCTTCCTCTAGGCCAGAACATAAAGATACTCTCTTGCAAATCTTTTTTTTTAAAGGTAATTTCATGTTGCATTTAGAGAGGAATTGTGTATGCCTTTAGAGTTATTGGTGCGCAGTGTTGCCAGTTATCAAAGGCTTTTGCTCAATTGAAATTGAATTATTAGCAAACTGCAGCTCTGTTAGCAGTCCTGATGTCACCAAATGATACCGGAGAGTGCTGGACACCAACAGTTGACACAGATCCAAGTGTTTCTTTGTTCTATCCACACTGCTTGGTGCCCACACCACACAAACAAATTGAAGAAGTTTTACAGGAACACGGAAGAGAGTGTTTATTCCAACTGAGACTGTCTTACACCACAGGGCAGTGAGCGGAGAGTACAGGGCATCCTAGGCTAACATCCTTGCGGTACCTGGGAAATGCTCCTTACCTAGCGGTTGGTGCACTGACACATCTCTTTGAGTGAGGGTGAGGGCCAAAACTAGGGAATTCTCTTCAAGGCTTACAGCAAATATTGGCTATGCAAGTAAGTGACCCAAATCCACTCCACCCCCATTCCTGATTTTTGGTACCTCATGGTGCTTTCTGTTTTCAAAAATTCAACCCTGAAGTGAATTGAGTCAGGTGGGTACCAAACTGCCTGATTTACTCATGTCAGGAAAATGACAGTTGAATATCCCGGGAGAACATCACGACCCAGTGACAGAGGACGGTGAAGGAAATCATCACAGGCAAAGAGGGGGAGGTGTGCCCAAGGGGAGTACAGGGCCTGGGGGCACAGTGAGCTGCAGGCTTAGCACCACACCCCTGCAGCTAGAAATGAAAGGTGAGAGTCTGATGCTTCCTCTACCTTACCAGATGGATGGGTTATGTTTTGTCTTGTAATATTATATACAAGTAAGGCCTACAAAGAGAGTTAGGTACAGAAAAAGGCAAAGGGGCCTCTACACATAGAGAGAGATACACCTGAGTTGGGGCTTGCTGTACTGTGGGTTGAGTCCAAGACCTTCCAGTTCATTTACCTTTATAGCACTTCAAAAAAAAAAAAAAAAAAAAAAAAATGAAGGTAGGATTTATTTTATGTAGTCACTTTGCCAATACTGGGTTCAAACTTGTGGCTCTCCTGCCTCAGCCTTCTGTCATGTGGTAATGACAAATGTGTACTACCAGACCTTCTACATTTTCTTTAAACTCTGTGCTGATTAAAACAGTGGAATGGGCATCCATGTAGGTAGGGAACTCTCCTCCTGCCTGTGTCCAACAGATCCAATGCCTTCCTGGAACCCAGCCACTGTGGTGCCCAGGTGTAGCTAAGGACCTTTTGACCTAACTAAGCCTACTGGATACTTACCTGACCTGCCTGGAGACCTGCCTGCAGTGAAAGGTACTTGTAGGTACTTTTGCATACCGCAGACCCAGGATCTCTTGTGGAAGCCTACAGCAAAATTTCCTGCAGAGAGGCTAGATTCAGACCCTTCCAGCTAATCTAGGAGCTGAACATCTTCCTAGAGGACCTGGACAAGCTGCAACTTGGTTGATCTGGAGCTGAATTTCAGTACGTGCTAGCCACATAGCTGCACGCAAGCTCTATGCCAAAGGGCGAAGGACTGCTCTATACAAAATGACAAAGAGAAGGAGCAAGATGCAGTCTCAGGCCCCAAGCCCACCCAGAATAAATGAAGGAGACACTAACATAGAAGAAACTGGAAATGACATAGCTGAAACCTCTAAATTAATAGCACCTGAGATTAAAAAAGCAGATGCAGACATGTATAGAGGAATTCAAGTAAGAAATAACCAATGAATTAAAAAAAGAAATGCATAAATTAATAGTGTTTGAAGTAAAAAAAAGCTGGAGAAAAATATAGAGGAAAACAGATCAGACATAACCTCTGAAGGAAAAAAAAAATATCTCTGAATTAATAGCATCTGAAGTATAGAAACAATTGCAGAAAAGTAGAGAGGAAATCAGATCAAAAGTAATCTATGGAGTAAAAAAAGAAAGGATAACTCTGAAGAAAGAATTGATAAATGCTTCCAAAGAACATACTAATAAAAATTGGAGAGAATAGAAATTATGGAATCCTTGAATAAGCAATATAGGAAAGAAATAGATAGCATAAAACAGTTTAAAGGAGATATACAGGACAATGAAATCTCAGTCACAAACTGACAACACCAAATGATTGAAAGTGAAGATAGAGTTTCAGAACATAAAGACACAGTCACAGCTAGCGAAAAGATAAGAAAGGATCTCTTAAAAAAACAGGGATGCAGGAAAAAAAATAAGTGAACATCTGCAAGATTATGCAAAGATGAACAATGTGAGTTTAACAAGCATCAATGAGAAAGAAGGAGTCAATGCAAATGATATAAGAAGAACATGGGCAGAAGTAATAGTATAAAACTTCTCTAATATGAGAATACAACAACATTTTGGTAACTGAGGTATATAGAGCTCCAAGTAATATCAGCCCAACTAAAGACACACCCAAACATATACCAGTGAAGATACCAGAAATAAAGCAGAGGAAAAATATACTAAAAGTTGCTAGAGAATGCAACAGATTACGTTTAAAGGAAAACCTACCATAATAACAGCAGATTTCTCTTCACAAACAATGAAGTCATGAAGAGCATGGAACAGAGTGCTTCAAGCTCTCCATGAAAACAAATTCCAGCACAGACAAATGTATCCTGCAAAATTGTCTTTCAAAATGGATGGAGAAATGAAATACTTCCATGACAAAGAACAACTAAAGAAATTCACAATGACAAAGCCAAACCTATGCAGACTACTAGGAGATATTTTAAAGATGGACCAAATGATCCAAATGCCATGAATGTGAACAGAGAGAATCCACCAAATAGGGCAACTAATTAAATACAAGAGAAAATGTGGAAAACAATAGTAGTTAAAAAACGTCAAATATCAGTCAATACATTTCAATTATAACCATCAAACTTAATGGACTGAATTCTCCAACTAAAAGAAATAGACTCAGTGCGGATTAGGAAGCAAAATCCATCAATTTTCTGTATACAAGAAGCACAACTACCTCATAAAGAAATTCATAGGCTGGAAGTCAAAGCTTGGAAAACAACCTAGCAGCTCAGACAAAAGCAGGTTAGCAATCCTGTTTGCAGACAGTCTGAACCTCAAATCAAGATTGATTGAATGAAAGAAGGACAGCCAATACATACTGGTAAGGGGGAAACCTCAAGATGAAGAGGTAACACTCACACATATATATGCACCCAACAAGTGAGCACCGAGCTACATGAGACATATTTTAGTTGACAAGAAAATCTGTTATCCAATACCACAAACTTAACAGGAGACCTTAGCACATCTACCCAAAAAAGATAGGTCAGGCAGACGAACTTAGCAAAAGAGTAGCAGGACTGAGCTATATCTTGGAATAACTGGATTAGTGGATATATACAAAATCTTCCAACAAACCACTTCTGAATACGCATCTTTTTTAGCTGCACATGGAGCATTTTCTAAATACTACGCCATAGATCATGCTTAAGTATATGCAGGAAAACAAATTATGTCATTCATTTTATCTGACTACAGTGCAATGAAACTGGAAATAAATGACAAAGGAAACCACAAAAAATCCAGCAATACATGAAAGTTAAACAATACCCTGCTCAACAACCAGTGTGTTACAGAGGAAATTAAACAAGAAACTAAACATTATCTAGAATTTAATGAAAATTCAAACATGGAATGCTAGAATTTATAGGATATAAGGAAAGTAGGTCTTAGAGGAAAATTCATAGTTCTGAACTCACACAATAAGAAAACAGAGCGGGAAAAAACAATTACCCTAATGTGGCACATAGATTATCTAGAAATGGAAGAGCAAACATAACCTAAAGCTCAAGAATGGGAGGAAATTATAAAGATTACAGCAGAAATTAATTCAATTGAGAAAAAGAAATCAATACAAAGAATTAAAGCATCAAAAAGCTAGTTCTTTGAAACATTAAACAACATTAATAAGACCCTAGGTAACCTCATCAAAAAAAGAAAAAAAAAAAAAAACTCAAATTCAAGCAGTAAGGGACGAAAAGGTGAGATTACACAGAATAAGTGGAGATCCAGGTCATCAATAGCTACTTTGAGAATGTTTACTAGCACAGAAATGAAGACAGAAAAAATCGACAAATTTCTAGAAAGATAGAGATTATCACAGATGAATCAAGAAGATATAAGAGTAGTCAATAACCCAGTAAAAGCCAATGAAATACAAAATATAATAAAAAGAAAACAACAAAGAAAAATGTAGGTCCTAATGGATTCACCGCTATATTCTATAATATTTAAAGAGGAAATAATCCCGATAGTCTTCAAACTTTGAGAAATCTAAAAGGATATAATCTTTCCAAAACCATTGCTGGAAGCAAATATTATACTGATATCAAAACCAGAGAAAGATGCAACTAAAAAATCAGAACTACAGGCCAAAGTCTCTCATGAACGTAGATGCAAAAATCCTCAATAAAATCCTAGCAAATAGAACACAAGAAACCATTAAAGAGATTATTTATCATGACCAAGTAGGATTCATCCGAGGAATGTAAGGTTGGCTCCACATATGCAAATCTATCAATATAATGCACTATATCAATAGAGCCAGATCCAAGAACCAAATGATCATCTCAGTTGATGCAGAAAAGTCTTTTGAAAAGTCCAACACTCATTCAAGCTCGAAATTCTAGGATGGATTGCAAAAGACGGCCTCAAACTTAATTTGATAAAAACCATCTATCTCGATCAAACAGCTAACATAATTATAAATGAGGAAAAACTGAAATATTTTACTCTCAGATCTGGTACAAGACAAGGATATCCCTTGTCACCAGCTCAATTCAATATGGTTCTAGAACATATGGTTCTAGAACACAATCTAGAACAAGAAAGAGAAATAAAATGAATAAGAACACGTAAAGAAGAACTTAAACTATTATTATTTCCAGATGACATGATAGTCTATATGGAAGATCCAAAACTCCACCAAGAACCTATTGTAATTAATGTGAAAACTCAGCAACATAACAGGATACAAAATGAATACACCAAAGTCAGTACCATTCCTTTACACAGAAAAGAAACACACTGAGAGAGAATTTAGAGAAGTAACACCTTTCACAGTAGCACCAAAGAAAATGAAATACTTAGGAATTACCCTAACTAAACTAGTAAAAGATCTATTCAATTAAAGCTATAATACTTTGAAAAAAGTGATCCTAGAGGATTTGAGAAAATGGAAAGATTTTCCCTGCTCCTGGATAGAAATAACTAATATTGTGAAGATGGTCAAACTCCTTAAATTATTATACAGATCTAACGCAATCCCTATCTAACATCAACATTATGTCACAGACCTGGAGAAATTAATCCTAAAATTTATTTGGAACCAGAAAACACCCAGAATTGCAAATGCAATACTGGACAATGAAGATAAGGCAGAAGGCATTATAATTCTTGACCTAAAATTATACTACAAAGCTACTGAGATAAAATCAGCATAGCATTGACAAAAAACAGACCTGAGGATCAGTGAAATAGATTAGAAGATGCAGAAGCCAATACACACAACTGACTCACGTTATCTTTTAAAAAGGGGCCAAACATGTTTACTGGAAGAGAGATAGCCTCTTTAACAAATAGTGCTGGAAAAACTGATCTGTACATGCTGAATACTAAAAATTGACCCACGTCTATCACCATGCATTAAACTAAAGTCGAAATGGATTCAAGATGTAAATATTAAAAGAGAAATACTAAATTTCCTGGAAGGGAAGTAGGTGGAAATCTTGAAGATATGGGGGTAAGAAAAAAATTAATGGAAAAAATCAAATTGCACATTTAACGCTTGAAAGTCTGAACAAATGGGACTTCTTCCTCTGAAAAATTTTTATGTGTCAAAAGAAATCATGAACAGAGTGAAAAGACAACCCACAAACTTTGAAAAAAATTAATAAGTATTCAGACAAAGGTCTTTTATCTAAAATTTATAAAGAACTACAAAACATTTTGGTCCTAAAATTCAAATACCCAATCCAGAAGGACGCATCAGAGATCAACACACACGTCTCAGAGAATGAAATTCCACAAGCCTATAAATACATGAAGAAACACTACACTATGCTAACTATTCGTGATTTGCAAATTAAAACAACATGTATTAAAACAACACTGGGCATGGTGGCGCTAGCCTATAATCCCATCACTCGGGAGGCTGAGGCCGGAACATTGGTGTGAGTTTGAGACCAGCCTGGGCTACCAAAGTGAGATCAAGGCCAGCCTGAACTGCATAACAAGACCCTGTCTCAAAAAGACAAACACAAAAAAAGAAAAACAACAAACAAAAAAAATATAGATACCAAATCACCCAAGAAAGACAGGCTGTCATATAGAGATCAACCAATTACAAATACTGGAGAGGCTGTGAGCAAAAGGAATCCATCTCTACTGCTGGTGGGGATGCTGACTTCTGAAATCATTATGGGATTCAGTGTGGAGACTGTATAAAAAACTAGGACAAGAAATCCCATTCAATCCAGGTATCTCTCTCTGAGAATTTTCCCAGAAGAACTGAAAACATCCTATCATAGCGATATCTGTGCACCTATGTCTATAGCAGAATAATTTGTAATAGCCAAATCTTGGAAATAACCAAAATGCCCATCATCTGAAGAAAGTTTGAAAAAGATGTGGTATTTTTCTACAATAGAATATTACTCAGCTATAAAGAATGATAAACTAGAAGACTTCATATATAAATAAATGTATCTTGAAGATAAACTCATAAGTGAAATAAATCAAATCTACATGTGGAAACACCATGTAATCGCTCTAGTGTAAGATTTCAAAAGAAGAAATAAAAAATGCAAAGGCATAAAAGCTGAATGGAAATCAAGATCTTAAGGGTTAAACATGAAGAGACTGAACGCTGATAGAGAGGAAACACGGCAGGAGTAAAACCATGTACTTATATACACAGGATGCATTAGACAATGGTCCTAAGAACTTCCAAAAGATTTTTCACACTAAGGTTAGCAATGTGTAACACTAAAACTATGCCTGGAATGTCCAACATTCTGGTCTTTTAAGTGTGCTGCTTCTATTGTAATTTCTGTTACTGCTGTACTCTCTCAAAGAAATGGTTGTTCTACAAGAAAAGAATAAGGGGTATTAAAGAGAGTAAGAAACAAGGGAGAACAACAAAGGATTGACTGGCTACAATTTTGTATATGCTTACATTTCTAAATTTCTGTGTATAACTATCTAACTGATTTTGTCACATTCCATAGGGATTTATTAGAATATCAACGATTGATGGAGAATACTGATTCCAAGTTAAGACTAAGACATTTGATATTCAGGAAGACAGTGATGTTAAGCTCAAGTACCTATATTACATAGTAATAGTATCACTAAGCTTCTCTTCCAGAAGGTTAAGGATGTAAGTTTACATACCAAAAACTAGAGAGAAAGAGGGATGCAAAAATAGCCAATATCTTGGCCGTAGCCCTCAAGATCAGTGAGGACTCAGGACATAAGAGAACCTGTGCTGTAACATCCTATAACTCAGTGTTGTCCCACATTTTCTGTTCAAAGAGATTGTTGGGCCACAGAGGAAAAGGATTGAGGATGTTTAGTGTGCCTAGGGAGAGTCACCCAATGAGTAAACATTCGTTAAGGCTTTCACAAAGAGCAAATTGATCAAGTAATGGCCATGACTCATCCTGAAGGATGATACTGACAGCAGTTCTACAAAGCACTGTACAGGGTTTCAAGGTAAATCTGATGGGGATTTGACTTACATTGGGAGAAACAAAATTTACATCGTTTGTTTTACAGGTCTTGCTTTAGCTTGCCTTTAACCTTCCTGACATCTATTTTAACCATGATAAACTCGTTTAGGTTAATGCAAAGACCCCTATTTTAATCGTTATTGGTAAAAAATACATAAATAAATCTGTGAAAAAAATTCAGTTGCATATATTATGCTGGAACATAATAATACAAAAAGTTCAAGAAGATAATTATTTTGGAGTTCTTAGGATGGAAAACGTGGCTGACTCATGGGAAAACAAGCAATTATTGCCTAAGTATTTATGGCTTTAAAGGATATTATCAGTCTTACTCTAATATTATTTCACAAACTTCACTTCCACTTACTATTTAAAACATAAAGAATAAAAACACTACTTATTTAATGAAATCACATATAGCCAAATATTTTACTATTGTTTTAAAAATCTGTGTGATGTTGTTATGGTCCTCATTTTCCAGATATAGAATCTCAGTGTAGCTGAGCAATCTGTGCAATGTTTCACAAGTAGAACCAAGAAGGGCAGACAGTTTAACATAAGTCAGTGTGGCTCTACAGTTTGTTTTGATGATGTGACTAAAGTTATTAATCTCTACTAAGACAAAATATTATTAGTGTAATATTTGAAAAATAGTAAGATAAAATAAATTTTAATCCAGCACATGACTCTGAAAGTCATATGTAATGCTTGATTACTTTATTAGAGATAATTGCTTACATGCTACATTACAAAATTCAACAATAAAATATGCTTATCTTTAGTTGAGTGAGTAAAACACTGACTTAAATTCTCTCAGTGTTAAAGTTTTAGTCTAGGACCAAGGAGATAGCTCAGCAGCATAAAAAAGCATAAAGTCCCGATGAACTTGTATCACAGTTCCCTCTTTGATACAAAGGAACAAAAATAACAAAATATTTCCAAATATTTTCGTTTAAAATAGTAAAACATGACACAAAATATAAGGTCATTCATTAATCTAAATCACAAATAGGTATAAAATGTACATCAGTTAAGATAAATTGATACAAAGAAAGCTGTAGAGAGATTAAAACTTTTAAGCTTATTTTAATCATAGCCACAAAAATAGATTATGAAAATTATTAAAAAGCTGACAATGAATACTAATTTGTCTTTGACATTCTTAGTTTATGGTGATTTTTTAATGTAGTTACTAATCAAATTACTTTTGTGCAATTATTCTTTGTTGAGTGATAATGTTATTCTTCAACTACAATCCCTGCTAATGATATGCCATATTTAAGAGGGAAGAAGATAATTAGATATTGTTCCTTACAACATCGGTGCCTAATATTTAGAATTTTCCAATTTTAGGAGTGTTATTATAGATCTATGCATTCAATCAAGATAGAGTTTGACTAATAGAATTTGTAAATTTTCAGGAATGTACACTAAAATTATTTAATATAGAAGTGAACTTGTTACAATATATCTAGCAGAAGACACTATGAAATCTGCAAATACGTTGATAATATGGTAATGATTTTATTTACAGTGTGCATATTCAAGGTATACTATTGCTATAAATTGCATCAAGGTCTTTGACTTTGCACACTATCAGAAAGCTTACATTTATAGACTTCTTGAGGTGATAGTAATGTAAGTTAATAGCATTATTTTTCCATCTTTCAAATTTGCTTATAATGTTTTAACGATTTTTTTGTCTTTTGGGTACAGGGAATTTCTATGTAGTTCATGCTAGGGTTGAGTTCACTTTAAAAACTAAGGTGGTCTAAAATTAAAAAGATTCTCCTGGTTCAACTTCCTTCGTGCTAGGATAACAAACTAAGCTCCAAATCTAAATTAATGACAGTTTTAAAATTTTTATTTTCTTTGATATGTGTGAGCTGATAATATATAAAGTAGTTGCTTTCATGAATTATTTGCATAGATATTGAAATTTCCCATTTTTTGAAGTATTTTAACTCAATTTACTTATGTTTATAACCAAGTAAAATATTTTGATTAAAATAATTTTTTCTGCCCAGGAATAACATACGATTTTTCAATCTGTATTTCTAGGCCTGAACAGCAGCTGTCAGCCTGTTGGTTCTCTGCAGAGTTCACAATTCCAGTGAATCTTGCTGAGTGATGTGCATTTTTAAAGATGTGTATTATTCAGTAAAACATTTGACAAAATGTAGAGTATTTGCTCATGCCTAATAATTGAAAAAATGCAAACATTGCTATCCCAGAAATTTTTGAAAGATGTCTACTGTAAAATTTGGGATGAAATAGAGAAGTGTAATTACTGTCAGTGGTGTGAGGGCTTCCTTTTTAAAAGGAAAGTCTGTAGTGAAAGCTTTATGAGGTATCGTAATTAGAAACCTTCATTTTGCCTCTATCGACAAGCCATCTTTTGTAAATGGGGGCAACCTCCTCATAGTAATTGGTATGTCTAAACTTTAATTATAGTAGTGGGAAAGAAGCTAGTGAGAAACCAAGAGAGAAATCAGAAGAGGATAAAATCAGTCAGTCTGTAATAAAAATGGTCTAATTCATGTGCTATTAGGACAGCTGCTCACAGAGTGTTTATTCTTATTGGACACTATCGAGTTTCACATTGAGCACATTTTAAAAACTAAAAAAAAAAAAAATCTTATGATAACTAAAATGGTTAAAGTGTGAAGAAAACTTTGGGTCTGCAGAATACATGATCATGGAGAATAATTCATTTAAAACTTAGTTATGTGTAGTCCAAAAATTATATTAAAATCCTAGGTGTATCTCCTTCTCATGTGTATTTTACCAAATAGCTGTAGTAGACTTTGCATTATTTAAAATCTATTGTTGTGTCGACTTTATTGTGTTAACATAACTTTATTCTGCAAAAAATAAAATAATTATATAGTAATTCTTCACAGAAAATGCAATTTGTATGAAATTCAAGGGAAATAAAAAAATAGTAAAAGTTTAAGTTTTTATTTTCAAATTATGTCCAAAAAAAGTCATTACTTAAATTAGTACAAGAATAATCAAGACTATACTTGCTCAGCTAATGTGGATCAATAGTATTTAAAATGAAATTAAATAATTTGTTGTCATAAAGTCTTAAAGGAAATTTTCAATCTATTTCTACCGTTATATCAGTCCAAGAGATGTTCATGGTCTTTTCTTTATTTTCTTTTTTTTTTCATGGCCTGCTTAGCCTGTCCTGGCACAGCATGTGGTGCCAGAGATTGAACCATCGCCCCTGTGGCTGCCTGTGCTTTCCTAAGCAGGCCCTTGAGACCGCTGAGCCTTCCTACTGGCCCCTGTAGTCTCATTTTCAACAGCAATAAATTGTGAAGCATATTTATTTTGCATGGGGATTATAAATCACTATTGTTATTTTTATTGAACAATATCACACACGTAGTCAAATATGAGCCAACGCTTTCTTTGTACTAACTACTGATTAGATGTGTCCATTGCAGAACAGTAAGGATAGGGGCCACGGATTCAGCTCGGCAGTCTAAGCATCTGCCTGGCAAGAGCAAGGACCGGGGGTTCAATCCACA
Source organism: Myocastor coypus (assembly GCA_004027025.1). NCBI lineage: Eukaryota > Metazoa > Chordata > Mammalia > Rodentia > Myocastoridae > Myocastor > Myocastor coypus. Next base: position 81,666 of record PVJA010001878.1, read on the forward strand.
GTACCGTACCACATACCTTGCTGGCCCTGCACCCAGCTGGCCACTGAAACTAGGCATGGTGGCACATGCTTGTAATATGAGCTGTGGAGAGGATGAGACAGTAGGATCATTAAGCGTTCAAGCTGCATACTGAGACCTGGTACCAACCTAGTACACAAAATATATAAAGAAAAGGACAAAGGATATTGAAGAAAGACAAAGGAGGCACGCAGGTATTCCCCCTACACATCGTAGGCACGTGCTTAAACACAGAAGATTGAGCTCATTTATAATTGTTGTCAAATAGGTTTGATTTTATATCTGAAAAATATTAATCATTCAGGTGTACCAAATAATTTGTTAAGTACTTTGAAATGAGATAATTAGATGCTTAAATAAATGTTTATTTTATTTATTTATTTATTTATTTATTTATTTATTTATTTATTTAGTTAGTGGTACCAGGGATTAAACGGAGGACCACGTGCTTGCCAGGCAAGCACTTACTCTACTGAGCTATCTCCTCGGCCCCACTAAATCAACAGTTAAAGCCTGTGCTATTTGACCATTTGAATTGAACTTTCTAGTTTTCATATAATGCAGAATTCCCTGCTACTAAAACATTTAGCTTTGTATTTGTATCATTTTAAAAAATATGACTGAGTGAGCCAGAAAGACAAAAATTATGGCTGTCAGGTATCAAACCTACCTCTAAAAAGTGTTTTTTTTTTTTTTTTTTTTTTTTAACAAAACGTTTTAATGACAAAAAAATATTACTGGAACTTCTATAATCTCAAGTGCAACCTTTATAATATAGTTAAATGATTCATACACTGTAAGTGAATCAATTAAAATTACATTTTAGTTAAGCCAACAATTTTACCATAACAGTAATAATTAAGAAGTTTAAACTGACAGTGGGTATTCATTTTTCTTTTTTAAAAAATTTAATATTTTTATTGTTTAAATTTAACAATGGTTATATTACATAGTGCATTTGAAGAAATGAAATAGTTCAGGGTAAGAACCCACATAGGTGAGTTTCCGCAGTATACTATCCATTGTAATAGTCTTCTCAGGAGAGAGAAGGAGAACAGTGAAAGAGATGAGGAGTCACTCACTGAACGAAAACGTCCACCTCTGGCCTTTCTTTCTCAATCTCTCAGGTGCTGCTATAGCAAGAGATCTGCCCAGTGATATTGCACTTTCTGTTCAGTCCTCTCGCCACACAGCACGCAGGTGAGAGCCAGAGGCTGCTGGTCCATGCCTCCAACAGCACCAGTCTCCCTAACTGCGCCTCTACTTTCTGACACTCAAGTTAGGTTCGTAGAAAAATAATCCTAAATTAAAAATCATAGCCCCGCCAAAAAAAATCATAGCCCCGATATTATATGCCTAGTAAGGTCCCATTATTTGAAATTTAAACTGAGTACATAGTGAGGAGGAAAATGTATATAAGGTGGTAAATTATTTCATGTTAATTTTCCCATTATTTACTTATGTGACTACAACTTGGAAACACTTTTCTTTGTGACTCTGGTCCTGGCTGCATGATTCGATTTGGTTAATGGATCTACTTTGAGCAGTGGTCTCCAGTGACCACAGGTAGGTACTGCAGCTCCGCTGTGTCTAAACTTTGAGGATACGCTTCTTTCCTTAACATCACCACAACTTCCTTGTGTATCTGCGACATTTTTTGTGTCTGATATGGAAAAATATAAATACAGTGTTGCTTAATAGAAGTTAAGCTACAGATATTTCAGAAACAAAACCCTATCTTTTATCTCACCTTCTTCTTCTCACTTCTCCCTGTTACCTAGATGGATGATTTTCTTCTACCAGAATGTCATATATATCTGATAACTAAATACCACTCTTTTATACTCATGAAGTAAATCTCGTCATGTAGTTTAGCTTTCAATGTGCAACAGAATCTAACTAAAATTGATATTTATTCTAAATATATTCCCATACTGATATTTATTTTATATATTAGGTAGTGTGAAGTACATAGATATGTATTACCTAGATTATAAAATGAATTTTATTCCTTTAGAAAATATTAACATAGAAATTATACTTCAAAGAAAATATGGTACAATGCTGTAACTGTAGTTCTTTGTTATTTTGGTTTTTCGTTATATTTTCTTTTTAAGATAGGGTATATGGCCGGGGTTTGATTCACTGTGCGTCATGCCAGCCTATGCTGCCCTGGGAGCACTGAGCTGGTGATTCAGACTGGGCGTGGTGGCAGGCGCCTATGATCCCAGCACTTGGGAGGCTGAAAACAGGAGAATCACTAACAGTCTGAAAAAAAAAAAAAAAAAAAAAAAGATAAGATATCGCTGCGCAGTTCAGACTGACCTTGAACTGACTTTGTAGCCCAGGTTGGTCTCCAACTCAAAATCCTCCTGCGTCAGGTGTCTCGGTGCTGCCACTGCAGGCACGGACTGGAACACCCTGCTCTGTTATTGGATGTCGGTCAACATTTTCGTTTACATACACTGCTTTTTTTCCCTGTATATTTAGGTACTTTTGTACTTTTGCTATGAGCAGTTGTATGATACTTTCTATAAAGGTGTCTATGATAGAGGTAGGTAATAGAGAAATACATCTTTGATCGATTGGTCACTATTTTCAGTTGAAACAGCTGGACTTGGCCTGTATGAGAAGCCTAGATTATGGCGCACAAGTGCTTGTTATGGAGCTTATGGGAGAGTCTGCGTTGGGTGCTCAGAGCAGGGCAGGGTGTTGTCCTCCTGTGCCTTCTAGTTTCGACTTTCTTAATCAGAGGAAACCTTTTATCATTTATCAGTCCACAGCCTTGACTCCCAGCCCTGCAACTACAAATCAATAAACTTTCATGGTCTTTTCTACAACATGCTGTAGTCTGTAACACTTTCCACACAGTGTTTTGTTAAGAGATCATCTCATGGTAATTCTTTGACCACGGAAGATAAAATTATAAAAAGAGAAGAGAAAAACAAGAAAAGACAAAAACAACACTGAAATTATGTCAGCTAGACATACAGCCACCAGTCCAAAGCTCTGTCAGGGAAAGATGCAGGTCTTTCTTATTTCCTCACTGTACCCATGGCGAAGAGTACAGTATTGCACATAACGAAGAAATATACAATTACTTTTTTAAAATGTTAACATTTCTCTTTACAGTTATCCTAATTAAAAGACATCACTTTCTTATACGGTCAAATTACTTAAATGTATCCAGCAAGGTTTTGCAGATTCAAGAGAAGTAAAATAAAGGGGAAAACCAAAGCAAAGAAGTCCAAAGGTGTTTTTATATTATAAAGAGTATAGAAAAATTTTATTCTTAAAACCTAGAACATAATTCAGGAGCAAGCCTGCTTATGAACAATTTGGGTTTGTTACAAAGTTTCATTAAAAGTCTGTAAGGGTCACATAAGTATAGAGAAAGTACGTCTAGAAAGAATGGCATTCACCCACTAATGGCGGCTCCCAAGGAGAGAGCGTTTCTCCACAGCCTCTGCTTGTCATGGGTGAACTCCACTGTTAATGGTCTGTGAATAGCACCGTGGTACTCTCCTGGGGACAGGCCTACTTGCTCATAATTTCTGCCATGCAAATATGCTCATTGACCTACAATGGGGATAAAAGCACAGACTTCTGGAGCTGTTTGCAGCAATTAAGCTCAGTGCCCAGGGTGGATAATTCCCACTGTAAGAACTGGGCGTGTGGCTGACGCTGTGCTCGGCTTTTGTCTCCCAGCCTTGAATTCTCTTGCCTTTCTCCTAAACCACCAGTGTCAAGTGACTTCTTCTAGTGAGGTTTTCCCGCACAGTCAGTGTCTACATTGTCATACGTATAAAATTAGGCTGTTAAAAATATAATAAGACTAATGGGAATACTGGGGAACTTCGCTGTACATTAATGCCTGTGTTTTTGATGTACTCTCACTAGAATCTTGATGGTGTGTAGGTGGAAATGACAGCATAATAGAGCTGAATAGGCGTTTTAAATTCGAAAAGAGTCAAGGCGGAAGTCAGAGAGACTTTATTTTACTCACCAAACCCATTTACTATTATTCTTTGTTGAGGTACTCTAATAAGCAAAGTTATTTATTATTGATATTGTATTTGAACTTGAGTGATATCATGCCCTTTGAGATACAATCCTTAGTGGCTTGGGAGATAGTTCAACAGAGTAAGGACTTGCCTGGCAATTGCAAGGTCCTGAGTTCAATCCCCAGTACCGCCAAAGGTACAAACCACAATCTGAGAATAAAATAAATCACTACCACTAACTGGAAGAGTTAAAACTATAAAGCCCCAAAGTGCATATTTCCTGATTCCAATTTCCTTTAAGTCAGACAAAGTGACACAAAAATCTTTTGTGTACTTATTTTGCCTCTTAAGTGTCAGAAATTATAAATCATAGTCTTTATAAATTCGTACACATGTCTCTCATTGTACACAGACATATATTTGGAGCTTTTATTTTCAGATAAGTCTATATTTTAATATATAACACGATTATATGCTTTAGATTCATTGCATCATTATATTACATTCCATTCTTATTATTATTTTTTGTCTTTTTTTTTTTTTTTGAGACAGGGTCTCGCTATGCAGTTCAGGCTAACCTTGAGCTCACTTTTGTAGCCCAGGCTGGTCTCGAACTCGCACCGATCCTCCTGCCTCAGCCTCCTGAGTGCTGGGATTACAGGCATGAGCCACCACGCCCGGCTTATATTTGAATACTATGAAAAAATTAATGTTTCATTGTGTTATGGGAAGAAATTTCTCACAACTTACTTTACTTGAATTATATCTATTGATGTTAATTTCTGATCTTCATGAATGATGCATGCAAAAATATTACAAAAATTGGTAAAGTAAAATGAAGTTACTTGGGTATGTTTTGCAATGTATATTTTGAGATAAATTTTTAATATGTAAAGAAGGCCAATTCTGTTCGTAAGATACTTATCATCAGTATAGGCTTAGATTTTTTAAAGAGTTCTTAATTCTTCAAATAAGAATCAAAATACTTTTAACTAAATCCAGTCTTTTGTAGATTTAGTTGTCCTTAAATCAATTATTTTATACATCTCAATTTAAAAAAAGTAATTGTACCATAATCAGAAAGTATTATATCTTCTTGATTGTTTGTTACAGTTATGAAAATAAATAAAAATATTGGTAGGCTTAACCCTCATTTTGTCTTTTTTCCTGGAAGGAAATTGCTCCTCAGGTAATATAAAACAATCCTGAAGTGCCAGGACTAAATTGAGGGTCAAAGAAAAAAGTACCTGCTGCCTGGTTGTTTGTGTTTTACACAATCATTAAAAATTTATTAAACCTCTTAATTTTATTTTGAGAGCTAGCAGCAATTATGGGTAATAAAACCAATGACGTGTCATTTGAAGGTGAGGTTTTGTGTGGAATAAAAGCTCCACTGGGTATTGAGAGATAACCTGACCTAGTAATTACGAAAAACTTTCAAGGAAAAGAATAAGTAAAGTGTAGAAGCAAAGCCAAGAATGTAAAAGATAGTCTGATTTTTTTTTTTCATAATATTTTTGTTAAGTTACCTTGTTAGAGGAAGTGAATGAAAATTTTACTGTTTGAAAGAAATAAACAAGTAAGTAGTGCTCAGGGAAAACCAACCAAACAAAACACAAACAAAACAATCCATGATAAATATTTCTAGGTTAGGATTTATGTGATTGCAATTTAATTAACTAGTGAAAATTCATTTTTAAAATGGTACACAATGATATACACAGTTGCTAAACCATTCTGCACTCCTCAACAGTGCACAATGGAAGGGTTCCTTTTTGCCACTGCCCCCCCTCCCCAGCATGGTTTCCTGGTTTATTTGTTGATAAAGAACATTCTGGATAGAGTTAAAAGTAATCTGTCTTTTTGAGGTGGTTTGGTTTGTGATTTGAATTTCTTGAATCACCAGAGGTGCTTACCATTTTATATACTTATCTGCCACTTCTAATTCATCCAAGAAGTATGTATTTATTTCAGATGACTAGTTTTGAATTGGATCTTTAAATTTTGAGGGGGTCTGATTTATTTGTTTTAACATAGTCTACACATTAGCCCTTTGTCTGAGAAACAGGTGACAAACTATTTTCCTCCACTTTTTGAGTTGTGTGTTTACAGTGCTAATGTTTTCTTTTGCTATGAAAGAAAAAAAAAAAAACGTTCTAATAAGAAGAAATCCCAGTTGTTGATTCTTTGTAACCTTTCTTATAAAATCAGGGTTTTATTCACAAAATCTATGATTGCATCTGTGTCTTCAAGGGTTCTACATATTCTATCTTCTGTCAGATTTAGTGTTTCTGTTTTAATATTTACACGTTTGATCCATTTCAATGTAGTTTAGTACATGGTGATGAATATATGTCTAGTTTTATTCTTTGGTATGGAGAAGCCAGTTTCTCCAGCACCATTTATTAAAGAATCTATCTTTCTTCCAATGAAGGTATTTGGCCCCTTTGACAAAGTAAAGTAGCTGAGCATGCTTTGATTCTTTTCTGATTTTTTCTTTGTAATATAATTTGAAGTCAGAGATGGTGATGCCTCAGGCCTCTCCTTTGTTGCCCAGAATTGTTCATTCTATTCTATTTGCCTCAATCTAATAAGACTAGAGTTTCTGTCTGACTCGACTATTCCTCTTCTTTGTACATTCTTCAGAAAGTTCAAAACATCATACCACAACAATATACCCACACCCATGTTTATAGCAGTGTAGTTTGTAATAGCAAAATCTTGGAAGCAGGCCAAATGCTAATCAACTATAAATGATAAAGTTTATTTTATAAATAGACAATAGTGTTCTACTCATCCTTAAAGAATAATAAGCTGAGACATTTATGTATACCATACATTTAATTAAATGCTACTCAAACTTTTCTATTGAACTGGCATCCTACTGTACAATTCAAACAACATTTTTAAAAAAAAATTAACCACTTTTAGAATGGAATTGGATCTCTCTTTAATTTCTCATACCTCAGCTTTTCCTTGAGTGCCCTTGTAACCCTTTTTTTTTTTTTAACCTTTTCTCTTCTCTCCCCAACCCCCAAGCATCATCTATAAACAACCTGCTTTTAGGCTCAATTCAATTTTCTACATAGAATAAACCATAAGCCAAAATAAACATTCAATTGCAGTGGAAGTTTTAGTGGAAGACATAGACAAGATCTGAAACTTTAGTGGAACTCTGAACGTCAATTGCCCAATATTCCCTTTGAATTTTGATGCTAGGCTCTGCCATTCTGAAGAAGTAAATGTTTCTCTTTATTCTTGAGCAGCAGCTGTTCTTCCTCCTATTTTGGTTTTACTAAAGAATAAATGCTTAACTATCACCTTCCTAGTTGTCATGCAATCTGAGTTGTATCTTCAACTAGCTACTACTTGGTTGATTCACTAAGCTACAGTTCCGAGCACCTTAGAGCTCCACTCATAAATAGATTTGTGATTAAGCCACACATACTTTACAGGTGCAAGTACATTACATGAAAATGTTGGTCAAATGCCTATGTACCCATTTTTTCCTACATGAATTTTTCTTTCTCAGAGTGAACCTATAAGCTCCTGAGGATTTCTGCACAGTTACTAGAGAAAGAAAAATTCCTCAGGGTGTTCTACAGAAGATTTTGTATGACACTGAGAATGATTACAAAGTAAAAAGCTATATACCCCTGTAAATCCTTTATGTCAGATCTAAAAGAAAAGCAGTGAATGGGAAGCTTCTAGTGGGAAGACTTTTGAGCATTATTCCTTATCATTCATTGTAGTGCAAAAGAGAAATAGCCAGATGTGTTAATTTTCATGTTGTGAAAAAAATCAATGTATGTATATGCACATGTATATATGCAAATTATTAGATAAGTGTACAGAGTCCAAAGTTAGACTCCCTGTGTGTTCTTCAGGGTCAGATAATATAAAAAAATGCACAGTCCAAACAACTGAATCCTCAGAACAAACAAAATCCATCAGTGAAGAAACGCTGGCACAACCTGAGGACCTCAAGCTTCCTGGAGAATCACTTGTTTGAATACACACTTGGAGGCTGAATAAACTGGAGCTGTATTCATAAGCACTGGCAGCAGTGAAAGGTACTTCCTGCAAGTAGAAAGTAACTACTGAGTGCAGGGAGACTTCTTTTCTCCCTGCCTCACTCCTTTACTTTCATTTGAACCAGGTTGCAAGCCTACCAGAACGTGACTGAATGGCATCTTCCACAGTCAAGGCGGGTTCTACCCCCCAAATGAGTAGTTTTTAGCCTATAGACCAATCACGCATGGCAACATACCATGGAGATGCTCCGAAGGGTGATTTACTTGCTTGCTAGCCCCTTTCAATCCAGCCAGTTGGCAATCATGATTGGCCACTCATCGAATATGTGATACTGCCCTGACACCTAGACCATTGCATGACCAGGGACTGAAGGGATCATGGATGGAGAAATGATAGCAAGGCTGTCGGAAGAAATATAAGTAGATGAATTTTTTACAAATCCTTACACAATAAAGGCATTTGTATTCTATTTGAATGTTTGCTACTGAGTAACCACAGTAGTGGAAATTTTTAAACACCAAAGAGATAAATAAAATATATTTCGCTGATACCAGCCTGTATAGGTGCCCATTAAGTTATTTGAACATGTAATGAATTTGTAAAGTATGTCCCCATGGTCCCAAGGATGAAGGATATGCAGAGGATCAGCAATATGTAACTCCTCTCACCAAGGTCAGCCTGTTGGCACTACCGCATGTCCAATCTGCCAACACTGGAGACTCACTGTGAGTTCCGGATATGACACCGTCCATGGGTGATCCGCCAGCTACCTACTAGCAAGTTCATTACTTAGAACAGCTTCCATCCCAGACGAGACATTTTCTTTTCTTATCAGAATAGATACTTACTCTGGATACGGATTTTCTTCCCTGCATGCAATACTTTTGCCAAAACTACCATCTGTGAACATATACATAACTTACCCACAATTATGAGAGTCCGTGCAGTATTGCCTCTGATCAGTGAGTTCATTTTAGAACAAAAAGAAATGAAGCCATAGGCAATACTCCTGTAATTCACTAGTCTTACCATGTAACCCATGTTATTCTGCAGTAGTCGCCTTGATAGAATGATGAAATGGTATTTAATGACAGTTATATCAGCAGCTACAAATAATTGCATTGTGCAAGGATCTAATGTGACAGGAAGTTGTGCAACTTCCAAATAAAGACTGGATGATAGTGGTAGCCCTGCCACGACCTCAGTGATTGTCTATCAAAATGTCACTATAGGTGTCAAAGTCTCATACTCTTCTGGTACACAGGATTTAGTTACAAAGAGAGAGTGACTTCTAATGGGAAAAAGAGCAGAGATTTCATTCCATTGCAGTATATTTTAGATTTAAAAGTCCCTTTCTCCAAGTCTTATGTACTTAGCTGTAAGGCCTTTGATGGTTTATTAGCCAGTGGACGTGCTACTTCATTAATATTGATGTGTTTGTCATGCATGTGATGTTTACAGTTAGATCCAGGTTGACAGAGATGGGTCACTAGGTCAAGACATGGAAGGCTGTATTCTTTCTATCAGTTTTCTTTCTCTTTGCTTTTGGCTGATACAAAGTAAAAGCCTCTTTTTGCTAAGCTCCTCCAAAAAAAAAAACTTGAATCTTGGTCTTAGTTGGTCATTGACTAAAATTTCTACAGAAACAACCTTCCTTTAAAATACAGATCTTAGTTATTTTGTATCAATGATGCATGTAATACAAAGAAAAATTTAAATAAGTATTTTTTCTGAATATTCCTTATTCTCTCTCTTTCTCTCTATATATATAAGTATTTTCTTCTCCATTTATTTCTTTATTGTGTAATCCAGAACACCTTGATATTATATTACAATGAAGAACTATCATTAGTTTTAAATTATATTATTCATTTAAGCTATAAAATATTAGCTATAAGAATAAATATCACTTGAAGAGGATCATATTTTTACTTGATAGTGATTCTGTGTTTTCAGGACTGCACAGAAATAGTGTATTACATAGGGGTAGAACTATTACATTTTTATTTTTACTTGGAGATTAAGTATAGTTTTAAAATATACTTGAGTAGAAATTTGACAAAGGGTTCCATTATTGCAGTTAACCCTATGTGAAAACTACCCTGTGTCACAGGATTCTCCGATACTGTGTTAAGCATTATCTTTAAGTTCATCTGTGAGGGCATTTCCAGAAGATAGTTATAATTAAGTTGATAATTTGCTAAGGGGGACTTAATTTCTAAATTTATCTGATAACATCCATCCCACTGAGGGTCCTAAATAGAGGAAAAAAGGGAAATGATGATCCTTTCTCATTCTCTCTCTCTCTCTCTCTCTGTCTCTCGCTCGCTCTCTCGAGCACACAAACACACACACAAACTTAAGCTTTTTCTTTTCTCAATGCTCATGATTTTTCAAACTTCATCCTTGAGCTGAAGAATTATGAAACTATTTGTCTCTTTTTTATGGTTAATGAGAAAATGAAGCATTGTCAGCTTCATTTAATTTCCTGTATTTCTTACTTTTAAATTTAAGGGTGATCTTCTCCCTAGAGCTCTGAGATTTTCCTAATGTCCCTGACCTCAGCTGTGAATCTGAGACTTCCTGTAGATGTCCAGAACACTCCTCATGTGCAGTTCCATTTTCGATGCTTTGTTCCCTGAACTATGCCCCACTGGTGTTGGAGCACGCACTACGCCACCACTCTGATAGACCTCTGACTTGGGGCTTGCTTTCGTCTCCATTGATCATGCCCTGAAAAGGGTTCTTCAATGAGAAACTCATTAAGCACATACCTTTTGTGTCAAGCAAGAAAGCAATTCTCTGTTATCTCATCTTTATTAGAAGTAGAACTATTTGTGCTTTTCATTCCATATTAGTTTTTCTAAATTAATATTTTTGTTCTATTAGTTAATGTTCATGGTGGTTTGTTCCATGTTGAATTATGAGAATTGATAGAAGAATCAAAGAATAGGGCTGACCAAATAGCTCAGTGGACTAAAGTGCCTTCAAACAGGTTCAGGGGCCAGTGGTTCAATCTCCGGAGCTGTAGTGCCTGCCCAGCCCCTGGGATGGGCTGAGACAGCGATTGAAGCTGAGTGTGGTGGCATGTGCCTGTAACCCCAGCGCTTGTGAAGCTGTAAACTGCAGATCACTACAAGTCCAATCTAGTAGTGAGTCTCTAAACACCCTGTAGAACCTTCCCTAAGATCAAAAGAAAAAAAATTCAAATAGTTCATATTATGGTCATTATCTTCATACATAAAGATGTGGATGCATCCATCCAATATCAGTATTTATTCAAATATCCAGAAAGACAATAAAGTAAGTATCTGTTAATAGTTCATGTAATTTATTCTTTAAAATAAGTCTGCTACAGATTTATATTTCCACATTATCAATATAAAGATTGATTTTCAAATTGCTTTTGACTTGGTTTTACCCCTTCAATTACAGAACCTGTGTATTTAGTCATATACATTTGTTAAAATCATTTAATTTGATGTATATGAGAAACGTTGGCCTTGACTACTGTCTTAGGAAAAGTGTGCGTGTTTATGTGTGTGCGTGTGTGTGTGTGTAAGATAAACAATTTTTAAATATACTAATTAATGTTGGCATTAGACCCAAGTACCTGCATAGATATCAAATAAACTTATAGAAACAAATGAAATAGTAAATTCAGGTATTACTGATTATATAAAGGTAATTTTATGTGAGACAAATTTTGTAAATTACAGGTTTGTATTTGAAATGTATAAGAAGAACATATAACCAATGAGTTGTATTATTCTAGGAAATGATATCAAAATTCAGAGATTATATTCAGTGTTCACTTCAGAAAAATTAGCATATGTGTATGTTTTATACTTTTACAGTTTTCGTGTTGCCGAAATAATGGGGCTTAAAGGTAATGAATGGTATGCTTTATTGGTCTATATTGTACAGAATATTGTATTTTATGTTCACGAATATGGCTTTATTGGTAGGTAATAGGGAGTTATTTATAGACAATTCAGAAACCGTAAGTATAATTCAATGTCCCACATATGGTATACTGTGAGAACTGGAAGCGTCGTTGTAGTTAGGAACCATTTCTCTGTTACTACACAGCATTTTAAATCTTATTGTATAGACTGCACAGGAACATGTTCTGCTTGTAGAGAGGATTTCTATGCAGAATTAAACTATTTTAATCTTTCTACATTTACTCAGTATTCCATCTCATAGTTATTGAGGTATTTATGACATTTAGCTAAAATCTACACATTTTTGTAATATGTACTTACAAATCTACCAAGTAAGGTGGAAATCTAGCGAGTAAGTATTATTGGAAAATAAAATTATACCAGCCCACCTGAAGCCATCACTAATCACTGTTTAACTACTCACATGTTATTATTTCTTAGGCTTCATAGTAAAAAGCAAACAATTAGCACATAAATACAAATACGAAATGCGTGGAAGATTTTACTTTGGATAAATGAATGCTAGTGGAATTTAACAAGAAATATTTTTCCATGCTGTGATTTGGTAAAACGTGCTGGCTTTACTCTGTTAATAATTGATTGGTTGGTTGGTTAAAATACAATAAAATCTAAACATGTATGATTGTTCCCAAAATAACCTTTGCCTGATTACATGCATTGAAGTTAGATTATGTTGCTAGTTGGTTGGTGAAATTAATCTAAACACCCAGAGGTCTACAAGTAGTCTACAGAAGAAAGTTTGGAAGCAATAGAATTAGCTAATTCCTCTAGCACTGACAAAGTTGGATGACTGAATGGTGTACATAATGGATTTGTTCAACACTGGCAGTGACAGAAATTTTGGCTACCGAAATAAATTTAGAGAAGTGTGTAGCAAAATTATGCATTACAAGTGAATAATGGATTAACAAAATATAGTGTAAAATGCAAATTACTACACAACAATATTTCATGCTGAACTGTAAAGGTGAAGTATTCAGAAAGGATCTGTTGAAATTATTAACAATCTTGTATAATTTCCTAAAATAACTCAATATGTGCTCTCTTTATGGTGACAGACAACTATTTCTTCTATAAATTTTTTAATGTTTTATTTATTTATTTGTTTGTTTGGTACATGATCTCACTGTGCAGCTCAGACCTGTACTGATCCTCCTGTCTCAGCCTCCCGAGCATCGGGATTACAGTGAGTTCAGCGGCTGGCTCGGCACTGGACACTGTCACAGCATGTGCTTCCAGGTGTCAAATCCAGATCATTGAACTTGTTAGCCACGACCTTAGATTTCTGAGCTGATGACCAGCTGGACAACTATTTTTTCATTGCTTAATAAATTTAATATGTATGTTCTGGGTCATCAATTCACTTCAAGTATGTATCAAAATGTGGTTGTACGTACAGAAAACATATGTACACAACGCTTCAAAATCATATTATTTGCTGTTGCTTTTACTCTTTTTCTCTCCCTCCCACTTTAATTCTTTTTAAGACCTGGGTGTTAAACTCAAGTCCTGGCATTTGCTAGGCAAGTGCTTATTCCACTGAGCTATCTCCCGAGCCCAATTTGTTACTTTTCAAAACTATAGTCTACATGATCATCAATAGCAAAAAATGAATAAATTAATCACTGAATATCTTTTAACAATAAGGATGAAATTAATGTATATCAAAAAATGTAATAAAACCCAAACTATTTCAATCCATCTTTCTACACAGATAAAGTTGAAATTTTTCTGCTATGAAAAAATCAGAATATTAGGGCCTGGCAGATAATTCGACAGATTAAGGTGCCTGCTTAGGCAGATGCAGAGGCCCAGGTTTGATCCCAGGCATTGCACTACCCGCTCTGCCCTTCGGGTATGCTGAGACAATGATTGACACTGGGCACCTCTAGTCCTAGTGCATGGGAGGGTGAAAGCAGTAGGATCATCATGAGTCCGATCTGTGTAGTATGACCCTGTACTCAATCTATAAGAAAAATCAGAATATTGAATATTTTGAAGAAAAATGTGAGGTAAGATTTTTCAAAACTGTATCTATATTTTTTAAACGTGATATGGTTTCAAATGCTTGAAATTTTCTTTAAATGCTCATCCATTAAATATTAATAATTAACCTTTTGTACAAAGTTTATGCCAATTTTTCAGAAAGAAATTCATTATGAATTTCTCACATCACTATGTAGACATAATTCACAAGTGATATTTAATGTGTAGAAATTAAAGTTCAGAACTGAGTGTTTTCCAGTGAGTAAGTTCAAAGAGGCTATTTCAGCTGTCAGCTTATGCTTTTGTTCTATGGTATAGCATTTTTTCTTGATTAATGAATTATATAGTCTTCTGGCTCTTCTGCTTTCATTGATTACGTAGCATCCTTACACAAAGACTAATAATCAAACAAGAAAGGGAAAGTGGACAAACATGGAGAAACCTAGCTACAGGGAAAGCCTCCATAGCCCATGTCAGAACCGTTCTGCCAGTGCTCAGCTCGACAGCTCTGGGAAGCCTGTGTAAGCAGAGCTGTCAGCCTGTGCTGATTCAGGGGTGGCCCTGATTACAAGAGGAAAAGCATGCAGTTAAGGAAGGTTATGCCCTGGAGATTCCTTCTAAAGATTGGCTATTCCCTGCCCTAGATTTTCAGAGTTGAAACTAAACTTGAAACTTCAGTAACAACAAAAAGTAAAATTTTTCACCAAGAAAATACAGTTCTTTTATCAGGCAGTGTAGTCATCAAAATTTTATCTAGATTTTATCCATGAGAAAATAGTTTCTAAGCATAAAAATGCACAATCCAAGACACATTTTCATCTAAAATATGCTCTGCATAGGAAAGTTCCCTTGAACCAGATGCCCAATGTGTTTTCATATTTAATTGTAATTCTATAAAACTATAATGATTTCTTTTTTGAATAGCATAAATAGTAAAATACTTAGCATAATATTATGATTTATTTAAAATGATTAATAGATTCTTATCTATATACCAGGAGAACTTGAATTCTGGCTTAGTAATAATTTTAATATTTAATGAATATTGTTTAGAAGGACTATATTATGTTTTTAAAACAACTATATCACTCTAAATGTTCACAAATAAAAAATAGGTAAAATTTAAAATATGGTCTCTTATTATATACTTATATTTCTGAATATATATATATGTATGTATATATATATATATATATATATATATATATATGTCAACAAATTATTTTTCAATAATTTTCAATACCAGAATGTTCTTTAAGGGGGTAACGTAAAGCACCCAATCTTTTAAATACTTGATAGCAACATTTGGAAAATAATGATTCTTACTTTTATTTTATTTATAAGAGTGAAATTTCTACCAGATGAATCCTCAAATCTAGTTGAATTTTGTAGCTAAAGGAAACTTTCCCCAAGTTTCGAAATTAATTAATTGATCAAATCAGCAACACTATATAGATGCATAAAAATTAGAATTTTAGTACAAAAAAGGATGGGAAACATTTACAATTCTTTCAGTGTAAATAGGTGTTATGCCTAATTCTATTAAAGCTATCTAGAGAGGACATTCTTGAGTTTACAATCCTCATCAATCAAAACAACATCAGATTAATTTTTTCTCTCTTCTTGTTAGTGAAATATGTCTTGAGTTTGGCTTCACGATGAGAATAAAATGCAAGAGCTCAGAAATAGAATGGAGATGATGGCCTGAGTGAAAGGTCGTGTTCCTTATTTTGTAACTAATTGAACATTATTTAGAGTGGGACCCATTCTGTTCCTTGACATAAATAAGTAACATTTATTATATTCTATCTCTCATTAACAGTTTTGTGGAGAAATATATTTCACTGTTGTAAGGATTATTCATTGGGATACGTTTCCATAATATATGCTTGTATAATTCATTCATGCTGGATTTTTTTTAAATCTACGAAGACAGTGTATATTACTTATAAATTTACTTATCTGTTACTCTACATTATAAGCTGTTTTCCATCTAAGAATTTTATTTCACTACATATTATTAATAGGCACAAATGTGGAGCCGAATTTCGGAGATTTAAACTTTGGCTTCATCATCTATTGATACGTGACCCCAGAGAAGTGTTTCAAACTCTGCGACAAAGTCATAGTTCTTGTAACTTGGAGGTGAAACCAATTACTGTAGTCCTTGTGAAAACGTAGTGTACAGTGCAATGAAAACTCCGCAGAACAGCCTTAAATACAGTACACATATTTAATGAATGTTAGGGTTTCTATATTCTTTTTTTTTTTTTTTTTTTTTGCCTTTTTGAGACAGAGTCTCACTATGCAGTTGAGGCTGGCCCTGAGCTCACTTTTGTAGCCCAGGCTGGACTCGAACTCGCACTAATCCTCCTGCCTCAGCCTCCCGAGTGCTGGGATTACAGGTGTGAGCCACCATGCCCGGCAGGGTTTCTATATTCTGAGTTAAGGCTTTATCATTAAGTCTTCAATTTGATCAAAAGATAATGATGAATTGAAGCATGATTTGTTTTTGAAATAATAAATATTCATTTTCTGTCCGGTCTTTATTGACTACTTCTCTACTTAATAAAAATATAAAATATGATAATCTTAATGTAAATTTTTATGTTTTATAAGAAATGAGTCTTGGTATATTTCTCTTACTTCTGTGATGAAATACTTGATGCTCAAAGTTAAAGAAGAAAAGATTTTTTAGCTCAGAGTTTGTGAAAGCAGTGGGGTCTAGTCAGCTGGTTCCAAGGCAGGGTGACCTATCAGAGGAGAAGAGGTCAGGGCAGCAGAAGACAGAAAAAGCCACAAAAGGAAAGGGAAGAGGAAGATCAAAGACTCTGTTGGCTGTGCTTCTTGTAGCACTCAAACCCCTAGCACTAGCCAAGAAATCAGTCACATACTCATGTACCTCTCAGGTTTACCACCTCAATGACTCTATGAGGCTTTGGGGGTTACTCAGACACAAACCTGAGTGAGGCACTTAATAGGCGCCCTATTAAAGCAAGGTCCAGGAAAAAAAAAAAAAAAAACAAATAGCGACTTAGAGAAGTTATGTAAGCTTTTGTGCTTGCCCTCAGTTAAAACGTTATTCTGTTGAACTGTCTTATTTCCAGCAAAAAAATATTTATATAATTTGATTGTGAACCTTAAGGATATTAAAGCTACCACTCTTTCCAAACATCAAGAAAAAAAAATAAGCTAACAGAACAAAGAAGTGTGTAGGAAAATTTTACCATGAATGCTTTATTAATTCAATGCACTACAAATTACTCCCATGTATACATTTAGCCCTTTTTATATTATAAGGAATATATCACAGTAAAACTATATTATCTCCACTAAAATCATTTCATCTCAAAGTTTATTGTAAAAACTGTCTTATTTTTAACTTTGTACTTGAACATATGCTATCATGTTTCTTTTTAGCCTATGATATGACATTGAAAAATTAGCATGAAAAGTTAGTAGAGACAAAATTATATAATGATTTTCTATTTCCCTACATTGAGCAATTTACTCTAATTTTATCACTTATGGAAAATAAATATTTAATAGTAAGAATATGTTCATTATTCAATTATAGGATTTGGAGTAATATTTTATGAAGTATAGTTTTGCTTTTTTTATAGATGATTTTTTTTTTTTTTTTTTTTTTTTTTTTTTTTTTTTTTTTTTTTTTTTTTTTTTTTTTTTTTTGCAGGACCAGTGCTTAAACTCATGACCTTGCACTTGCCAGGCAGGCACTTGTGACATGGAGCTATCTCCACAGGCCATACAGATGATTAATTTTATTATGCCTTTCTAAACTGAAAATTCTCAGAATCAATATCTATTTACTTCTTAAAAATTTTCATTTAGTGTGTAATTGTCTTCTCTAATCTGTTCAACAGATAGATTTTATTATTTAGAGAGAATATTTTCAGTTTTCTCTTAGTTGACACCTACAGCAAATGAACAATCTTATTAATTAATCTTATTAATTAATTAATTAATTAACAGGTTGTGTTCATTTATATTTCCGTTCATAGAATACCCTCAATAATTTATTTAAAAATACATGAAAGGTCTATATGGAACAACAAAAAATATCTCATACTGCATATGCGAAATAAAGATAAAGTCGAATCAACATTTGGATTCTTAACATAATGAATGTAATTCTCTACCACTACAGACTGTTGACAAATTACAAAAGGAGAGCTATGACTCTGACCTACAAACCAGTAGCTTTGAGCTATGTCTTTGACCTACAAGCCAGTTGCTTTATTGACTAAACACATTGTAGTTGGTACTTTATTTAGTGCTAATTGTAATATTTCATCACAACTTTGTCTGAAAGGCTTATTCTTACATTCAATTCTAAAATTGTTCCCTTGTGACTTCTCAATTAACAACACACTAGGCTTCATATGCATTATTTTAAATAAAATAGTAAATATTTATTTTTTCTACCACCAATGAAATTATAAAATGAAGATGTTCTAGTAATTTGCAATTTTTCACTCACGTAGATATTTCCTTTTCCTTTCTTTTAGAAATGGAGACCAGCCTATGGAAAAGTTCATGAATCCTCATCTATTTCAGCAGCTAGCCTTCCTATTTTCTTGATGCTTATTCCTGTGCTTTATGTGTTGTTTTTAACACTGTTCTATATCCTGATCCAAGAAAACTGACTTTTAACCTCCTAAATACTTAATGATAAGATCCACGAAAACTAGTACTTCATAATGTACTATAGCAAAACCACTGATTTATCAGTACTTACATACTCAGTATTTAAGGTAACTAGGAATTATAATGTAAAGTCCAAGGTAATATTGTATAAAATATACCACATAATAAAAATATGACACAAAACAGAAAATAATTGATTTAATAAATATAATGTATTTTCATGAAACCATGCTTTAATTTCTCCTTAATTTTATTTTATTTATTTATTTTTTTCTTGTTTCAGAACCTTTGTTTATTCACTCATTTTTGTGGCCATCTCAGCCCACCCTGAGGGCAGGGCTGGCGCAGCATGTGGTGCCGGGGATCGAACCGCGGTCCCCGAAGCCACCCAAGCTTTCCCAAGCAGGCGCTTTAGACCACTGAGCCATCCCGCTGGGCCCCTTCTCCTTAATTTTAAAATACTTTATTAAAATGTTTAGAATACAGCTATGCAGGTATAATTGGAGAATTTCGATATCTGAATTCAAGTTATTTTTCTGTTTCTTTGAACTGTAATACCCTTAAGATCATCTCTACTTGTTTCAGATGTAATATATAAATGGATAACTCATGATTATATTAATATTGTTAATATCTATGAATGCTGTAAATCAGACACAAAATTATACAAAATGGAAATGCTTAGTAATTTACATTAATTGGACAGATTTATAAGGGAGATATTGATAATTTTGTGATGTTTTATTTCAAAAATGCTCTTCTTTTTATTATGTTATGGATTGTTAATGTAGTACGTTTGTAGCAGTCTCAACTGTAGAGCCAGATTTTGTTACATACAAACATGCAAATGCATTCTTCATTGAAAAATGCATGAAAGTCCACTGAAAATTTTAAATTAAATATTAGAGTTCTGGTAAAGAAGAAACGAGAATTTATTTTCTTCTTCAGAAATAGAGCAAATCACCTCTGTAAGTATAGGTACATACGACTCAATGAATTATAACTTAATGGTAGCATACACATATAATCAATTCATTTACACAACAAATACCTACATAATACTTGTCACACGGTGTTGTTCTATTCTTTGTGAATACAGTGATTAAAATCTAGATAGATAAGTTATGTAGTAATTGTAGTCTATGGTTTTCTCTTTTGGCTATGAACACCGCAATATTTCTCAAAATCTGTCGTGTTAGAACTCCTTTTCATAGAGCACTGACATGGCTTAACCTTGAAAAACACTACACATACACATCACTTATCTATACTCACACACAGTCTTTTTTTTTCTTTTCTTTTCTTCTTTGTATTTTTACTACAGGGTCTGGGAGTCTCACTAGATTTACTCCAGTTTTCAGGCTCTTAAGCACTGGGATTACAGGTATGTGCCAGCATGGCCTGTGTCAGTTGTCATTTCAGCCTGCCCTGGCCGCAGAGCTGACATGGAATGCTGGGGATCGAATCCTGGCCCCTGTCCTTGCCCAAGCAGGCGTTTTAGTCCACTGAGCTATCTGGCCTGTCCTCACACACATATTCTTATGGTCCAATAGTGCTATACTGCCAGACATTAGTCATATTTATATTTCTTTTGAGTCAATTACTCAGAAAAAAATATATATCTCTAAAGGGAAAAATCTGACATTTAAATAGCACTTATTTTTTGTGTGTAATTCAAGGATAGGCTAGCTTCAATTTTATTTTCCTTCTCCTCCTGCTGACTTGAACTCTGTATTTGCACAGATACTTGAAAAAGTATTTCGTTTTCTCTTTGGATAAGTTGCTTGGGCTTCAAAGAAGAAAGGTAAGGTATATGAAACATTAGGGAAAATTCATATTCATTTGCTCTAATTGCTTTAAATGTCAAAAGTTCTGTGTTTAGATGAGTAATAAATACCTGCCTCCTTAGGCAAGGGAGAACTTGACAGAAGTGGAATAAAAGTTTTAATGCTGGTCAGTCACTAGGATGGTGAGGGTGACTGGGAAAGGTGCTATCGATATAAGATTTCAGCTTCGGCTATAGTAGAAATAGTCAATTTGAATATAAATTTGAACTGAAGGACACACTAAGTTAAGGATAAAATTTTTGTGTGTGTGTGTGTTGATCTGTTTGTGTAAGACCCTGCACTTGATGAGCAAGTGTCTATTCTACTATACTATCTCCCTGGTCTCTCAATGGTAAAGTTTTTTGTGTGTTCGTTTGTTTGTTTTTGTAGTACTGGGGATTGAACTCAGGATCCTGAACTTGCTGGACAAGTGCTTATTCTATTGAGCTACCTCTCTGGCCCCTCAATATAAAGTTTTAAATAAGAAGCATATACCAACTGCATAACACTGTAGTACCTCATCAACTGTAATATTTAACTGAAATTGTAAACCAGAAATACAAAATACTGGGGTCTCAGGTAATATGCCTGAATAGAATAAGTCAGCAATGGATTAGAGGTGTATTAAAGACCAATCTTCCATTGGTGACAGGATCCTGAATGCTTTGCAATTTTCTGTTTTCAACAGAGATATGAAAAAAAATGCACAGTTTTAAGGAAAGGTGAATCTTGAGGGCTGGGCAGATAGCTTAGCAGACTAAACTGCCTACTTAGGCAGAGCACAGGGGTTGGGACTCAATCGCCTGCACCACATGCTGTGGTGGCCCCTGGGCACATTGAGACTGGTCTGTAATCCCAGCACTTTGGAGTCTGAAAAGAGGAGGATCACTTCAATCCTCACTATGAGGATCCACATGGTGAGACCCTGTACACCCTATACGAAAATACTTTAAAAAGAAATTAAAAAGGTGAATCCTGTAGAAATAGTTTTATATAGAGAGCTCATTTTTAATAGCTATGTTAGTTGAGATACTGAAAATGAGGATTTCATCTAAATCACCTCTCCAGAAGTTACACTGGGACTTAGTGACAATGTGAACGATTTAAATTATTCAAAACACTTTTATTGTGTCTTTTAGGGTAGCAAAAACTACTTCTATTTCCTTTTTTAAAAAAATCAGGAAATAGGGCTGGAGAGATAGCTTGGTGGTCTAAGGGCCTACCTGGCAAGTGAAAGTTATCGAGTTCTATTCCCTGTACCATGTGCCATGCTGACCTGGAACACCGAGAGCATTGTACTGGCCACCAAAACTGTGTGATGGCAGATGCCTGTAATCCCAACACTAGGGAGGCAGAGATAGGAGCAACTCTACGAGTCCAAGCTGCATACCAACAATCTGTATCAATAATCAATCTATCTATCAATAAGAAATAGAACATATCCACCACTAATGCTCTGGCTTCAGAGTTGCACATCCATAGAAAGAAATATGGTATATTCAATTATCAAATATGACACAGCCTTTCTAATTTCTTGGACTCATATTTTGCAGATTTTCAAAAATATCAATCTAAATTATTGACTGGGGAGACCATGTAGTGGCAAGGTCCCAAGTTAGATCTCTGGTACTACAAAAATGAGAGAGAGAGAGAAACACAAAATAGATATTTATGGCAGATTTTTCATGGTATCAAGGGATTTTGTAGTACCATACCATATATGTATATTGTTAAAATTACATAGATTTATGAGTTTAGAAAATGGCTAAAGAAAATTAGAAGTGGTTTTAAAAGGATGTAAAAGGTTTATAAGAATGTGAGAAGGGTTTATAAAATCTTAAAAAATGCATCACTGCTAAAATAAATACAATGTCAATATCTTGCTGATTTTCCCTTATTAAGGATGTGGTGGTAGTATCCTCCTGGGTAAGTGAGGGACCACTGCACTTAAGTGTGCTCGACCTTGAACAATAAATAAGGAAAGGGAGTGGACGTAAGAAATGAACCTGTGAATTCTGACTATACTTTGCCTAATAGTTTAGATAACTATTAGATAGGGAGATTAAAAAAAATTGAAAAATTTAGCTGGAATATTCTGTTAACTGTCTTTAAAATTGAATACACTTTAAAAACAGTATGTGTAGTAGAAAAAGCAGGAAAAAAATTGCACACTGTTTCAAACTCATCTTTTCTTGCTATTTAGTCTCACCGGCTAGGTGGTGCGTAGCTCCAGTGCACTCTTTGCCCACTTTATCGAAGTAGTTTTGCACAGCGCCTTGTCTCAATTAAACAGCTTTTCCTTTTGGCGACTGGGTGGCCTAGCATGCCAAGGGCTCATGCTCTGCAATTTTATCACACATGACTGGAAAGGAGAGACCTGCGTGCCCTGCTAGGGCTCAAAGAACAGTCCTTTGAAGTGGTCAATGAGAGCTCATATATACAGGCTTCTTTCCTCTTGTCCTTAAATATACGGTTTTATAAACTGATTATAAGCTCAAGCAGGACCCGTGGAGGAAGACACCTGCCAATAGCGACCTCGTCTTCCTACTGACTTTCTCCAGATCTCTGTGTACTTCCTGTGCCCTATTTTCGGCTCCCTCAAATAACACGGGAAATAAACTACCGCAGACAAGTGTTTTTCCTTAGGGCCTACTTTCAGGGAACTCAGGCTAAGAAAACAAGCTCATTAATTGCAGTTTTAGCTATGCATGAGTAAAGAGAACATTTACTCCTTTAAAAATATATTTAGTACCAAGAAGTCAAATGATGCACTTGGTTGCTTTGGGCTGCTTCCTGGGAAAATTTTGAGTGCGTTAAGATGCAGAAGTTGAAGGACAAACCAGGACACATAATTGCTGTCTGCTGCTGAAAACAGTCCTGACCTTCTTTGGTTGCAGAGAGTCTCACAAGTCCTTTACTATATATATAATAAAAATTTTGGAAGCAATGGTGAAGCATTCCATTTCAATGTAGACTGTAGAACATTAGGGTCAAGAAGAAAGCTCTTTTGTAGGAAAGGCGAATGTGTTTGGCAGAAAAAAAGTGTGAAGCCCTTTATTTTGTCCTTTCTCTACTGAACTACAGCAAGATTTGATGCCTACAGTGCAGTGTACGCCTGCAAAATCCTGGTTCAGAGTTCTTGGGCTCAGTCGTAGGTAGCCTCGATCATTTGCAGATCTCTCCTTAGAATTCAACTAATTGTTGGAGGAAACCCTCACCATGTCATGGACAGTGCAAATATCCTCCCTAATCGCTCTTCTTGGCCCGAGTTTCACAATTAGCCAGTCTGAAAGAGTGTTCAGATCACCTTGCTGTTGTGTGGCTGCTGCCCTTGAGCCGGCAGATTCACATGAATTCTCACCGCATAACAGGTTGTCCGAACAGGTAGCCATCGCGCGTATTTCGTTTTATTTTAAAAGCTCTGAGATCCCTAAGATGCCATCAAAATACCCTGCACTTTTAAGTCTCCTTAAATTATGTGACTGTCGGAGACAGCATAGTTAGGGATTAAAGTATAAAAATAAATATTTACAAACATTTTTTCTGCCCACATCTGAAATTCATATTTTTCCACAATTCCTGGGTGCTCTAGAACTTAGCGCTCCCTGTGACTTTTGGGTACCCGTTGTTCACTGTGCAGTTTGATTGCTGGTCGGTTCACGTTCCAGCTGAGCTCTTTTCGCATGATGAGTCCGAAGTGAAGGCACTGCATAGCAGGACGAGCAAGAGCTGCAGCACACATGGGCGAGACTGTGGGTCCAGGTACAGACCTCTGCACTGCAGCTCTCAGTGTTGTAATGAATGCTAGGTACTCGTGCTCCTACTGGATGCGAAATGACGTTCAGGCTATGCTTTACCGAATGCTTAATATCATTATGTGTCAATATGTGCAAACCTTTAGTACTTTACAGATGATCATCTGATCCTTCCGTAAGTCATAATGCTTTTCGGTGGTGGTAGATAGTATCTCAGCGTTGATGGTTGCTCTTGAGGAAGGTGAGAAGCGTTGAAGTAGAAGTGACCATGGAAATCTCTTGAAATAAAACACACTGATGATGTGAAATGCCCTTTTCTCCCGTCTCAAAACTGATTTTGTTGACTAACTAGAATTTGTGCCAAATGGAGAACAGTCACAGCAGTGTATTATCAATGCTACTTTTATCATATGAATAGCAAGGCATCTGATTGCCATTATTTTAAGGACAAAGTCAACTTAGGTGAACATTACAATTTTCAAAGTTAATTTCCATCACCCACTTCTTTACCAGAATTAAAAGTAGAATCCATAACTTGGGATGTCAGAAACTTGAATCTGTATCATTCATAAAATTTATCTACTTAGAATTTCTATTTTATTCAGATATTTCCCTGTATTATTTTAGCATTATGCAATATTTGGTCTGCTTTCTGGAGTTTGACTCATGTTCAGAAGGGCTTTCTACACTTCAGTTCCAAAAATCATTGTTTTCTCATATTTTTATGAAGGAGGTGCTTATTACACATTACAAACAATATAAATGTTTGGTTATAAATGGATATATCTATATCTATAAAGGGGCTCAAGAAGTGTGGGTGGGGAAGAATTGAAGGGAAGGATTTTACACTAAAGAATTAGCAGTTGCATGCATAAGTACCAGGTTTCAGCAAGCAACTTAATCATTATAAACTACAAATTGGTATCAATGCAAATATTTCCTTAATATATTTATTCATTTATAACTTTCCTTGAATACAATATAATATAGCAATTTTCATTTTATCATATACTTGGAGTTTTTTGATGGTGCTTCTTTGCTTTAAAAAAATGTATTCAGTTTTCTATTATGTTCTGATATTGCATACTTCTTTTACTAAATTTTTATGTTAGCGTAGTTTTTAGAATTTATATTGCTTTTTGCTGATGGACAAGATTATTTACAAACTATTGTGGCCTGGCAGGATGGCTCAGTGGTCTAAAGCACCTGCTTAGGAAAGCTTAGGTGGCTGCAGGGACCACAGTTCAATCCCCGGCACCACATGCTGCGCCAGCCCTGACCTCAGGGCAGGCTGAGCTGGCCATAAAAATCAATAAATAAACATACAAACTATTAACACACTGACTTAATCTTTAAAGATAAATAAAATGTTTTCACATCTGGTATAACCTACCTTTTGTCATTTACTTTTTATTCAGAGATTTCCTATTATTTACATATAATTTGCTTTTCACAGAAATATTAATGCCAAATCTATTAGTATAGTGAAAGGATAGATAACTTTAAATCAGTTGAAAAATAAGGAAACATATATTTCAGGGTAGCTAGATTAAGAGGGATTTATTTAGATTTAAAAACATTGCTCAATATTCATATATGTAGTTTTGGTGCTTGCTTTTTATAGGAATGTTCTAAAGTTTTTCTTTACATAGATTTTCCTTTCATTGGGAATTTTGTCTGTGTGTAGATATATTATCACAAGGTACTTCTATTAAGATTATCTTTTATCCATATTACTTGAATTACAGAAAAATGAAAATTTTCAAGGAAGTTCTTTATATTCACATTGTATCTCTTTTATTTTTAAGGAAAGGAAGGTATATTTTAAAAACAGTTTTTTACCTGCTAACATTTCTTTAATCTCTAATTTTCCCTCTTATTAACTCATCAATAAGTATTAGTCTATTATCAAATGCCATACACTACCTATGATGGACATTATTAAGTGTATTTCCAGTCTTTGTTTCTCTGTGTGTACACAAGAGACACGTATATTATCTGGGTGAACTGTGCTTCTAACCTTCAAAATAATGAGCCATGACCGCTGCACATCATCATGCTAATAGTACTTATTAGTAAGATGTCTGTGGAAGATACTTTTCAATATTCTTTCCTTAGGATACATCACACTTTTCTAGTTTATTTATTATAAGTCAGCTCAAAATACATAGCTCTCTGAACACATGCAATTTGTGCATTTAGGTTATAAAAGACAAAATTTTATTTACAGAAATGGTAAGTTTTGTGTGATTAACATATCAATATACATTTCTTTGTAAACTTTTGTCTGTTCTATTTAAATCTAAAGTGAATCCTTAGAGAACTAAGGGGATATTTTCTGAAACTTACTGTGACAGTCTTAGATTTTGCCCAAAGCAATAAATTTTTAAATCCTCAACATAGCAATTTAGGGTAAATTTGGAAATAATGTTTTTTTGTAGAACTGTTGTAGTACATGTTTGTCAATTTAACACTAACTATAGAAGTCGATAAATAATTTGTCTCCTTCGACTGGGTGTAGCGGCATGTGCCTATAATTCCAGCTCTTGGGAGACTGTAAACAGGTAGATCATTATGAATCTGATCTGTGTGGTGAGACCCTGTGGACTCTGTACTAAATACATTAAGAGAAAAGCATGTAGCAACAGAATGCAGCCTTATATTGATAAATTTTCTCTAAATGGCACATTTCCATTTTTAAAATACTCTAATGACAATGCATTATATTTTACTGTATTTGTATGTCCACACCATGAGAATTGTAAAACAATAGTTCAAAATAACTAATACTTACAATCTACTTGTTAAGACATGGTATGATGTTTTCTCCTGATATGAGAAAATAAAAAGAAAAAAAAGGGAAAAAATTATATATGTATACACAAGAGAGTTAGGGTAGATATAGTACTACTTTATCTTAGTTTGTTGACAAGCTATATTTTTGCTGATACAATTTTTGTGAAGTGTAAAATTAATGATGTGGGAATTTATTTATTTTATCTTATTTTATTTTTAGCAGAATATATTTACTGTGGGAAAGAAATCTCCTGTCCGTGAGAGGAACAGAAGGGAGGCCTCCGAGGTGGTTGTCCCTGAAATGGGAAATTTTGATGTGATGTGTCATTTAGAAATAGTACCTACTTTCAGAAATTATCTTAAAAATTGAATAGTATTAATATTTTCTAATTGCAAAAAGCAGATATTCTCTTTTACTTTTTTCTGTTTTAATCAGTTTCTAAGGAGAGCACACTCTCCGACATGAATGTGTAAGTCTGGTGCACAAATTCATGTGTCTTTGCTTTCTCTTTCTTATGTAGCTTATAGCAGAGTAATGCCCCTTAGTATATATTAACCTATTCAAATACTATTTGAGTACTCTGAATTGATTACAGATTCATAAGGATGTTACACAACATTCTAGCCTCTAAGTTGGGCTCACGATTTGATTTCACCCTTGGAATACTGTTTTGAAACATTTAATTTAATATTTAATTAATTAAAATTTAGTTGATATTCTGAGTATTATTTAATTATAATTTTATGATTCATACTGTGTCTTTGACTTACAGTCTACTTATTAAGACATGGTGTGATGTTTTTCCTAGTATTAGCAAACTTAAAAAGAAAAACATATGTATATGTATACATAAGAGAGTTAGGATCAATATAGAGCTACTTTCTCTTAGTTCACTGAGAATGAAAGTTTGTGATAATTTTGTTTAGATAAGATATCAGGTCTGGATCTTGTCCTCCTAAAAGCTACCATGAAGATGACAACATGCCTTGTATTAATTATTGTAACCATGCTATTAACTTTTTTTGAAACTCAATTGCTATTTTATCTTTTTTCCCCTTAAATTAATAAAAACATTATTAAAAATCTGAATATATATATATATATGTATATATATATATATATGAAATTCAGGAAAGACCATATTTGCATAATGGCATAAAGTAAATTTTAAAAATTTATTTCTTCAAAATCACCCATGACCTCAGTTCATTCTATAGTTTTATTAGGTGGTTCAGATTGCTCTATTATTGCGTGAATTCAGCAAAGTTTAGCTGTTGTTTGCGTCATCTGGTTTTATCTATAATGAGTATTGCTAGTTTTGTGTTCATATTTATTTTAATTTCACTTACTGAGTTGGTTTGCGTAACTTTTGTTTTGGGCATTTTTCTTATGTAAGTTTTTGAAATTTATTTATTGCTACTACGTTTATATGTTTCCTGTACTAGGTTTCTTCTTTGTGCTCCTTCAAATTCACTACTTCTGCTCTTGGTTTTCTCTCTTCTTTCTATGCTGAGTTGTCACTATAGTCATCTCCTTGGCAGTTACTATTTTTACATATAAGAAGAGTTTGTTTTATTGGGTTTTCTTTTCTGTTCTCATTTAGCGACAAATACATTATTCTTTTCATTTGCTGCTTAACAAGTTTTCCGGGAAATACATACTCTCAGATTATAGGGTGCTTAATCACATTTGTATATCTTTTCTAACTATTCTATTTGTATCATATTTGTGTATTTTATTTTTGTCCATAATTGAATATTAAACACAACAGCCCAGGTCTGTATTTGAATGGTTGAGTTGAGGGCACAGTGGCTTTTCGTGGTTCATCTTTGCTTCCACAGTTAGAATGTATTCTCCATGTGACTCTAGACAGAGTTTCCCATGTCTTTTTTTTTCTTCCTTCCTTCCTTCCTTCCTTCCTTCCTTCCTTCCTTCCTTCCTTTCTTTCTTTGTTTCATTTTATAATGCATGTAGCACAAAGTCTATTGGCTCTCACTACACAGATGAGACTTGTGGTGATGCGCCTGTGTTCAGCTTCCCAAACACTGGGATTATAGGTGCAAGCCACCACGCCCTGTCTCAGTAGCCTTCTCAGTGTACCCTGAGGGTGGGGCTGGTATTTGTTTGTTTGCTTATTTTTTGAAACAACTAGAGCAAATATAAATACTTAAAGTGTAGGGAGACATATATCACTTTCCATGTAATTTAATATAAAATTTGAATGGAATACTTTTCTGTGCAGCAAAGTGTAATCCAGTTTTGTTTAATCCTTTCAAAGTGTTATATAAAAATATTTCACATATGGTTTCCAAAAAAAAAAAAATCACAAAACTTAACTGTAAGTGATTGTTATACCATAGGCGAAATGTGTTGCTTTTAGTTTTCATAAACCATGATTTTAAGTGTCTGATGGAAAATTCATTACTCACAACTAAAGGATAAATGAAATCTATAGGAGATAAATATGGGGTGAACGTATAAATGCATATAATCATTTTAAGACATTACATATTATAGCTCATACCTCAAAGTATGAAAAAGTGCTAATATATAATATTAATTGAGAGTAAGAGACTGGGCAAAATGCCATAGGCTTGACTGGCTACAATTTTGTACATTCATAGATTTCTAAATATCTGCATAAAAATGTGTAACTGCTTTTATTATGTTCTATAGAGAGTTATTAGACTATCAATGATGGTCGGAAAATGTCAATTTCAAGCTAAATCAAAGATATTTGATGTTCAGAAAGCCAGTGATGTTAAGCTCAATTACCTATGTTATAGCGTAATAAGATGCTTTTGTCTATTCTCCAAAATGATCATTTTTACACGGGTAGCTCAAATATGTACAAAGTTTATTACTGCAAATCCTACATTGTCCTCCAATGCATTTAAAATTCCAAAACACAAAAAAGTTTCCTGATTGGTAAAAGTGATAAAATTAGTACTAATTGAAGGTTGGTTTTGAAAAGACCTATGCACTTGCAAAGGGTGAAGATTGATTCTTTTAATTATCATTTGTACTTCAACTCAAACTCTAGTTGTATGGGGACAGGTTTCCAATCAAGGGCTTAAAATCCAGGATATTCATTCAATTAGTAGACCTTGAATATCTGTAGCACATTTGATTTCTCATTTTTTAACTAAAATATCGTTTGCACTCATCTAATGAGCTAATAGAACTCATCTCAGATTCATTAAAATTTGTTCAAATTATTACTTTTGCCTCAAATAAAAGTTTGCTTTTTGTATAGTTCTCAAGTCTTATGATTTAACTTTTCTTTCTACCCATGTCAGAGAAATCACCAAAGTGATAGATGACAGACAGACAGACAGACAGACAGACAGACAGACAGACAGACAGACAGATAGAAGCACATACATTCCTTAGGCAGCTTATATTTCTTAGTCTTCTCTTTTCTTTGAAGTCACTTTGGAATTCTGCTGAGATGGAACTATGCTCATAAAGTTCTTAAGGAATAATAGAGGCAGCATAGTTTCTTCCCTGCTGCCCTGATGTTGGTGGAACTCTTCCGCTGATGATGGAGTTACACGTGGAAATTTACTCAGATTCTACTATTCCTCCACTTTACTTGCAATGCAAAATGTTTTCTGAACGTATCTTAAAGTTTAGCTGAAATATAAAAATAATGCTAATGCAGGTTTACGATATTTTCCCACCAAAACTACATTGGATGCATGTTTGGAAGAGCAGCAAGATGTTGCTTAGTATTTACCTTGCTTTGTGGAGTCCTGCTGGTGATGATTCCTTCAGGAAAGATTTTGGGCACGCTGATGTTTTCAAATAATTTGTCATATTGAATTGCTCGAGTTAAGTTAATAACATTGTCATAAACACAAGTGCTTGCTAAAATTAAAGCCTTTTAGCGCTTTTAATTGCCACACAGGATTTTAAAAAAATATCCCATTAATA
Organism: Myocastor coypus; assembly: GCA_004027025.1. Lineage (NCBI taxonomy): Eukaryota > Metazoa > Chordata > Mammalia > Rodentia > Myocastoridae > Myocastor > Myocastor coypus. Next base: position 112,659 of record PVJA010001878.1, read on the forward strand.
TTGAGAAAACTAACATAAATTTTCAGAACCTCCATAATACCACATGAAGAGAAGCAAAGAAATACGGTAAATTCCATTACCCATCAAGATAGCATTTGATTAAAAACCAAAATAAACACTGATACCAAATGGGTTTCTTTTCTGTATTATTTTGCAAAAACACCTTTCCTGTTGTCATTTTATAACCGCATTTTGTCTATAATTTTCAAGATATGCTGTCGTTTAGTTGTAGTATTTCCAAATTTGCAAAACATTATGAAAATCTTTCTTTCTTTTCTGTGTCCTCTCACAGGCAACCAGTTATTCAAAATCATCATCAGCAATGCACCACCAGGCCAAGATCACCTAGCGCTGCTTGGGGCAAGGTGAGCACAGGCTTCCACAGCACTACGGTGATCTGCATGGGCCTCCGCTTTTGAGTCTGAGCGGCACGCTTCAGCTTTCTAGTATATTTTTGTTTCCTGTGCCACTTTCTGTTCCCTTATCTTTTGAAGCTTGCCCTATGTTCATTAAATTGTTTGAATTTGTCAGGGGAGAGAAGAAGATGATATATGTTTTGCTCATGTCACCTTATTTGATTCTTATTTTATTCCACAAAAGGTCAATGAATATTTGGCTTCAGATTTTCTCTCCTTTGGCAACCAATGGAATTAGTTGCAGGCTCTGGCAGATGACGAATATAGGCTTCAGTCCCAGCTTTGATACTTGGAAGCTCTACACCACTTGGCACATACTTCACATTTTCTGCCCATTAATTTGCTGCTGTATTAAGTGATTATATCAATTCCAGAATACCCAGGATTTTATCAAGAGTTCTGTTAGATACTACACATGAAATTATGTCTACCTAGTAGGTATTTAAAAAAAATATAAAGACAAAAGTAGAAGAAAATACTATTTTAGTTCCCAGTTTTTTGTTTTTTAGAAAAATTTTTCTTATTCACTACCATTCGCCAAGTTGTGGACCACTACATTTATTATACAGGAATTGCCCTATATTAAATTAAAAAGAAGTAAATATACTACTCCAAAAACTCTTTGAAAGCATCAACTGGAAAAGTAGTAATTAATTTCTTCTACTGGATTCATAGATGTAGGTATTGGCTTTTTATATCTTAACAAACTTGAGTTCAGGCATTTACAAATATAGCTACCATGACATGATAAAATAGAATAAACATTTCTTGATTTTATATCGTATGAAGTATGTCAGAAAATCTACACTAACAACTGAAATTTTCAACTAACATCTTTGAAAGTAGTGTTTTGGTCATTTTATCTTTTGACAATCATTCTACCATTATCGGTTATTACTGTACATTTCAGGAAAATTATGTGGTACAGTTTTACATTGTCCCTCTGAGAAACAAATATATATTCACTATCAGAGCAATAGAGGTTTCATCAATGCACATATGGCCAGTAATTTTTTCAGTTCCAAGGCAACCTGTGAGGAGCACATCTTGGCTTTCAGGAATCCAAAGTCATGCTGGGATCAGATATTGGACGGAGTAGATTTTATTATTATTATTATTATTATTATTATTATTATTATTATTATTTTAAAGGGAAAACATAAATACAACACTAGGGCTGAGTTTCAAAATAAGTTAATAGGAGAGTTACAATAGCTAATACATTGAATATTGTGGTCATACTCCTTGTAAGAGTAGAGGGTATAAGCAGAAGTTGTAGAAACAATATTGACCCAAGCCATTCTTTTGAATGAATTAATTTGGCATTAAGTGTCATATACTTGATGATACAGATCGTCTTCTATGTTTTTCAAATAGTTTTCTTTTTTATTTTTTCCAGGACCGGGGTTCAAACTCACTACCTTGCAATTTCCATGCAGGCACTTGTGCCACGGAGCTATCTTTCCAGCCCTTTCCAATAGCTTTCAACCTACATTGAAAATGTAGGTTCTGAGGTACATTCTCAGCGTTGTACCTCTTAAAATCTTCTAACAATTATATTATTAATCTAATATAATTATCAATAGATTGTTTTAGATTAATAGATTAATTTAGATTACTAATAATGTAAATTATTACAGAGTTTGCTTTACTTTCAGATATGGCATTGTCCTGAAGACAGTGTGTGATAGTAACATAATTCAATTCATATTAATAAAACAAATAAAAACATGAGAAATAATTTTGGAATGCTTTGCAGTGAAGGAGGAATGCAATTTTACAATGTTAAACTACACTAACATCTGGAGGTGTCTGTTGGATTAATCACTTATTTCAGCACAGTAGCTCACATTTGAATATGTAATTCAGATATGCATAGCCTAGGAGACATTATCACTTATCAGATTTGAAAGCTGCATAGCAACCTAAGGGGAAAATAATGGTAAAGAAAAATAGATTCATAGCGACTTAGAGCCTCCCGGGTGTCATGAATCTGTCATTGGAGACTCTGTAAACACTTTGTAAGGACATTTTCAGAAAGTTGATAGACCTTATAAATACAAAAGTGATAGCTATATTTATATTTCATGAATATAATTTAGTACTTCCTTAAATCTAAGAAACATAAAATATAACCTAGAGGATGAAGATTGTGAAATTTTAAAGCTTATTTCAGGGAATCCTGGTAAATTTAAGTTACTATAAGGATGGGAATATCAGTAACACTGACATCTCTGTAAGACTTATAGAAAAAGTAAAATTTCCTCCAAGGTGCAAAAGACTTTATTACCTATTTCAGTGATCAAGTCATCATTGTAAATAATTTGAGTATCACTGTCATGAACACTAATAAATTATTATTTAAAAATTTGAGTTTTCTTTTGTTTTGTCCCTCCCACTAAGATGACCAATATGCCTGATGACAACTTCTCTCGTGGCTGACAGTTTGCTATGAACACAGGCAGAAGTCATGTTTTTTTAAAGAAAAGAAAAACATAACAACTATGATATGAAATTTCAAAACAAGACAGTAGGAGAAATAATATTCACTATATAACATGCTGTCATTTTCAAAGCACTTCCTCAAAATAAAAGACCTAGGCGTTAAAAAAAAATCAAACAAGCAATGCAGGTATCTACTTGTCCTTTCAATGAGCAAATAGAAGTTAAAAAGATATCTACTTAACTATTGTGTGTATATATATATGTATATATATGTATATATATATATTCATAATATATATTTATCTTTTTTATTTACTTTCCCTCTTTTCTCCTTCCCCCATTACAGTTTTTTTTTTCTTTCAAGAATTCTCTTCCCTTTTTCACAACATCTATTGTAAATTTTGTGTCTTATTTACTCACTTGGCTTCTTACACTGGGTAGAAAGTACAGTTTACACATGCAAGACTGATTTATTTCACTTGTAAGCAAAGACTCAAGTCAAACCCATTTCTTTATAAACACTTTCAGTTTACACCTGTTTATAACTGTGTAATACTCCTCACTATATGAAAACACCCTACCTTTTTTCATTTCTTTGATTCATGGGCATTTGGTTGTTCTGAAGATTTTGCTATGACAGTTCGTGCTAATATCCACATCATGTGTACCAGGAATTCTGCTTGTGTAGTCTTGGTGAAGCATTCTTCCTGAAGAAAAATGTAAAGAGTGGGATTCTCATGCCGAATGATGACACAAAGTGATAAACAAAGTTTTGAGAACATGAGAGAAGTAAAAATGATGCTGAAGGGCCAGAAAGATAGCTCAGCAGAATAAGCGGTTGATTAGGTAAGCAAAGGGGCTAGGGTTTGATCCCTGTCACCACATGCCATGCCAACTCCCCCATCCCCAGGCACACTTGGCTGACCATGGAGTCTGGGGGTGCCAACACAACCTGTAATCCCAGCACTAGGCAGGAGCACTATCAGTCTGAGTTGCGTAGTGAGATTCTACACACACACACACACACACACACACACACACACACACACACAAGAATAAGCTGAAATCTCAAGATATTTATATCAACAGCTACCTCCCTTTAGCCTCTTCCTACATACCAGCATCCTCCTCCATTTCTTCTTAACTCAGTATTAACCTTGTCTTTTATTACTTCCTGTAGAAAATATCTTTGACTTACAAATGTAGTC